>JASCZW010012274.1:0-29063 GCA_034211315.2 Aedes japonicus
TTCATACGACTTCTGCTAAAGAATTTAAATATAATTATCAATTTCCGATGTCAAACAATTTCGACCAACAGTAACGTTGCTATACGGCTGCTATGCCACTCACAGCATACAAGTTGATTTTTAATAATACTGGAAAGCCGATTTGGACCAATTTAAACCAACAGTAAGGATGCTATTGGGGCCACTCATAAAATGACCATGTTACTTAGAACAATCTCTAATTTAAATTTATTTAAATTGAATTTCTTAGCAAAGAATATTAAACTTTTTACAAACGGAATCCTTTTAATTCAAAATTGAGAGTTGGGTTTTGAAAACCATGTGAAGAAAATCCGCATTGTGTTTAATTGTGCTTGCCAAACGATTTTCAAACCGATGTTAACTTCAGAAAAATTGTTTTGTTTGCATTATCATTACAGAACATCCAGAACATCCAGACTCATTTTGCTATCATTAGGAAAAAATGTACAGATAATTGACTTTTCAATTTGATCTCGCTGATAGTAGGTTTAAATTTATTTTTGCTATAAATTTTGATCTTTTAATCGTTAAAACAACCAAAACGACAGCAACCTGAGTAATCATTATTATCTACTTTACAACATCATATTTAAAGGGTGTTTCGATCAAAATTTGGTCAACGTAAATGTGTCGTCGAAGGAAGAGAAGCAACGGATCAAAATTTTGCACGTGCATGGCGAAAATCCAAACTACTCTCACGGCAAGTTGGCGAAATTGTTGAGTGTGGCTAAATCAACTGTTAGCAACGTATTAAAAATGTCCGGTGGACGTTTGTCGACAGCCAGGAAAGCTGGATCGGGGGAAAATCGAAAGCCGGAGGCCACAGTGACGACCAAAAGAGTTGCCCGCTGTTTCGAGTGGAACCCCAACCTTTCCGTCCGAGTTGTCACAAAGAAGCTGGGAGTGGCGCCTACACCCGTGGATACAGCAAAAATATGAGCATAACTGTCGACTTACATGAAAGTGGTGACTCCAAATCTCGACGATAAACAAAACACGTTGGCCAAAGCACGATCGCGAAAGTTGTACACGACGATGCTGACGAAGTTTGATTGCGTGGTGCAGGACGATGAAACTTACGTCAAAAAAGACTTTAAACAGCTTCCTGGACATGAATTTTCTACGGCAACCGGACGAAGAAAGGTGGCAGATATTTTCAAGCACATCAAACAGTCAAAGTTCGCGAAGAAATATCTGGTGTGGCAGGCCATCTGTACCTGTGACTTGAAGAGCAACGTTTGCAATGTGAAAAGGCCATGGAGTGGTTTGCTTCCAACAACGTTCAAGTGGTGCCCAAGGACAAGAACCCTCCCAACACGCCAGAGATCCACCCAATCGAGCAATATTGGGCCATCATCAAGCGGAATCTTAAGAAGACTCAAAAAGCTGTTGTGAGTGAGAAACAGTTCAAGGCGAACTTGTGTTCTGCGGCGAATAAACTGGACAAGGAGACTGTACAAAATCTTATGGCAGGTGTTAAGCGAAAGACCCGGCAATTCACATTCGGTAAAAAGAAAGCTCAGCTGAATATTTCTTCTGTATTCTGTGTTAACTGAACTTGAAAATGAAAAATAATTTGACTTGCTAACAAAAAACTTTGATGTACTCACACACATTATTGTTTGACCAAATTTTGATCGGAACACCCTTTAGTTCTCTATTTGATCTAAGACTCTACTCGGGTAGTGTACGTGGTTTTCTACAATATTGTAAGTATATCATATGTTTAAGCTCTGGTATCAATTCCAGTCGGCGATGTTGGGATTTTCTATGACGATTAATTTGTGATCACTCCTTTCTTCGAAATGGAGGCCGATGGTCCTGGGGTTACTTCAACTGATGTAATAACTGTGATGCTAGGATATTTTGCTTTTTATTGAAGTTTTGTGTGTTCCTAGAAGCCTGAATTGTCTTTGTCGGTTTCTTGAAACTGTAATAGTTACCTGGGATTACGTTGGAACTGTAAACTTGGGGGTTACATTGCAACTTAATACTCAAATTTTAACCAAAGGCTCATGGTGGCATGAGATATAAGCGGATCTGTGATTTACAGAATGCTCAAACAATTTACAAAATTCTGTGGACCCTACCGGTACATGCACATTGTGTGGAAGAAATAATGCAAAAAATAAAGTCTTGTTTTCCTCATATTCTATAAGTTTGTATGCTTCATGTTTCCTACATTAAGAGGACTATAAATCTTAAAAATCACAATTTGGCTTTTTGTCGAAAGATGCTTGAACTCATAAAGGTTTCAATTCATGTGGTGTGATTGAAAATGGTAAAAGTTTATAAATTTAAGCTTGTTATTTCTTTTGGGTACGAAAAAACAAAATGGAGTACATCACTCAAAGCTGAATAATCAGGTGCTTAAACCTTATTTACTCATAACCTCGCTATCTTACCTCAGACGGTTGCTTTTCTACACGATGTCTACCGATGTGCCCATGTAAAAACCGATCCCACTATTCACAGTTACGCAGGAAGGCAGAAGCCGGCCCTCACTTACATTCACCACCTAAAGAAGAAACATCGACCGGATCACGAACAAAATCCACAAGCCGGCGCAGGAAGATAGCTACCAATTATCACATTCACCTGATGAGATAATTACTGATTTTCGATCAGGAAATAAGGGGTCTCATTCGTACCGACAGCAAACCCGCTCCAAGATGACGTGAACGATGCAGGTCAATAGGCAGCACCGAAAAATGACCTGCTGTCAGCGTCGACGTCGCTTTCGTTGTAATTTGATTGATCTTATCTGCGACTTTCTTATTAGGACTTGAACGCCTTTCCATGCGATCTTATTCGTGATTGTAGAGTGTCTGTGTCAACATTTTTTTCTGACGTAATGAATTGTAGACTGGTTGATCAATTTTTTTACACTTCGTTGATTAAAATCACCATGTAAATAGTGCCATAATATTTGGTTGAAAACGTTATTCTTACTAGATAGCTACTGATGGAATCTAACAGCATAAGATGGGAGATGGCCAATAGCTACGCTGAATACGTAGAACAACACACGAGGCCTTTGAGTTTCATCTCAACACCTCTTCAAATCTTAACGCTTGAGTTTTACCTTCCACGGCAATGGCAGCAGCAGCAATTTTCCCATTAAAGGAAAACGATTGTTTAGTCAACGTCTTGCAAAATATTCTTCTCCTACCCGCACACGTCATTCGGTAGCTGGCAGTTCCATAACGAGATGGTGAATGAATGAGCTGAAGATAACGATACTTCTTTACCATGTTTTTAATCATTCGTTCATCTTGGAATCTCGTAGCTATTCTCCTACACGAACTGATACCGGAGATGGATACTGTTGCAAAAGATGATTTGAAATTTCTGCAAAATCCATTCAGACGGAACTGGTAGGGCGCGTGCTTCTTGAATGATGCAAATAAGACTCATGAAAATTCTTCCAATCAGTGCCGTTTCGTAATCGCTAAAAAATCGCATTAACCTCTCCATAGCAGACAAAGGTAGCGTTGGTGGTGATGATGATGATGAATGCGGTAGATTTGCAGTTTGATTCGATAACATCGAGCACGCATAGCTGAGATACTAACCGCCTTGTGCGGTGAAATGAATTAACAGAAGCCAGCCAATCAAGTTAGATACAAATTGGACGGAAACGAGCCGCGTTAGTGGCGGTGAATGTGGTGATGGTACCGTCTTCACTCAACAACTGCAAATTGATTTCATCTGTTATGTTTCCGCTGTGATGAGATGACGTCAAAAACTTTCGAACGAGCATTGGAATTCGGTACAGCTGCATTCGCCGAGTACATGAAAGCTTCTAACTTCAAGTGAACTTTCTTCAAACCACATTCAAATAACCGATCAGCACTGTCCAGTTTGCATAAGAACTACACAACGGTCGTAATATCCCTCAATGTCTCATAAACATTCAATTGATAACGATTTAATTGACTTGGCATCGTTTCAGAGCAGACCCTGCTGATATAACTAATTTCCAACCAGCACTTCAAGATGCGCAACCAGTTCCAGATCAGTGGATCGACACATTCACATTTCTCCTCTGAGAGCCGCTTTTTTTTTCTCAGTGCGAATTTCATCAGCTGAGGTGGATTCGATTACATCGAATGATCCAACGAAAACCTAACCACGAATTAAGTCTAATTAATACACCACCGCATCATCGTTGCTGAATTGGATCACAGTCACCACAGACGGGCGATGAGCAGGTGAGTAGGTTTTTCTCTATGGGGACATCAGGTCATGCAGCAGCGGCCCTCGTGGCAGTGGGAGTTAAAGAGCTTAATGTAGTACAGCTGTGAGAGATTTGTGATGGATGTTATGATGATATGTTTGAGTCATCAGCGTCAATGGAAAATATGATAATTAAACTTTCATCACATTTCAGCCGGTCAAAACTTTTGGGCAGTTGAAGTCATGGCATCCTTAGAAAAATCATGATGCGGCCACTCGCTCAGTGGATTCGTTTTTTTTGATAAATGACATTTGCTAATGGAATAAAGGTTCCGGATCTCCCGTTATGGTCCAAACACAATGATAACGGCAAAGCCTGATCTGAGTAAGAAAACAGGCTAGATCCAAGCCGATTCTAATTGGACATATCAAAGTCATTTGCAGCAAATGTCAAATTTTCCGTTTTCCATTCAGTTTCCGTTATCATTGTGTTTGGGCCATAACGGGAGATCCTACGAATTTGGGCTATAACGATTAGGCTGACAAATTATTGAGGTTTTAGAGTTTGATAACAAAAATAATGATTTTTTAATTCTTCTGTCCTGTGAGGTCAAACATCAATTCACGATGCATTACACTATGAGAGATTTCCATACAAGCAGCAGGACAAAACCATCTACAGGATTTTTTCTCATTCCATAGAATAATCTGTAGTTGAATAAATTGAAATATGTTAATCATATACTTTTCTTTTGTATTTCTGGGTTTAAGTTTTTAAAATGGTTTAGATTTCGATTGGTTTAAAAAAAATGATCAATTCTGGAAACAGTTAGGAGTAGGAGAAACTGCTATGTACCATGTATTAGGTATGAAAAATATGCTATAATGGAGGTCTGAACGGTTAAATTATGCTACATGATTTATGGATTGTCCCTTATAGAGATAATAAACATGTTCGGGCCAAGCATCTAAGTAATCTTGAAGTCATTTATTTTCTGTTTTTTTATACCGCCTTCTTCTTATGTGATTCACAAATGAATTTATAAGCGTTTTCAACATTTGCATTATGTACCAATTTGGGATCATAAAATGAAATTATGAATTTATTAGTCATGTTTACAATTGCTTTTAACCGTAGTTTATGGGTTTTCGAATAAAACTCTGTCAGCTTAAAAACCACTCTTAGTGATTGTAGTACCCAAGCAACACAGCTTGTATTAAACATGTTGAAGGTACTGTTAAGTGACAAAAATAATTTATCAACTTAGTTGTATAAAACTTTATTTCATTCTTTAATATGACGTAAAAAGCGCAAAAAGAGAAAAATTAACCTCATGCAAACATATCGCATTGCCAAGCGTGGGATTTGAACGCTAAAGATTGGACTCGGAAAAAATTCAACACTTTGTTTTGGGTGTAACTTATTATCACGTGGGTAAAAATTAATGAAATTTTAGTTTAGAGTGTTATGTTTATGTGTGCAAAATTTTATTGCGATTCGTCAAGTAGTTTTCAAGATACATTCGAAACAATAAGAGCTACGCCAGCAAATCCTGGGCGCGGTGATCGATAATCCGGGTCAGCAGCAGAGATGGATCGGCAAAAGTCTTGGAATCCACCATTCCACCGTGTCCCGCATTGTGAAGATGTTCCAGGAGACGAGGCCATCGAACGGTGCGCTGGAAGCGGCCGAAAACCGAAAACGGAATACCCAGAGAAGGCGCGGAAGATAAGGCAGTACTTTAAGAATAACCCGAACCTTTCCACCCGAGACGTGGCCAAAAAGGTCAATTCGTCGAAGTGGTTCATCCAACAGACCATGAAGCGGGCTGGACTACGTGTTTTTAAGGTCAGGAAGGCGCCAAACCGGATTGACAAGCAAAACACGGGGACCAAATTGCGTGCGCGGAAGCTGTACCGTGAGTGGCTGGTCAAGCCAGGCTGTCTTGTCATGGACGACGAGACATATATGAAGGCGGACACCAAACAAATCCCCGGCCTCGAGTTTTTTGTCGGTACGTCCCGCATGGAGGTTCCGGAAAAGTTCCGGAAGAGAAAGATGGACAAATTCGCGAAGAAGTACCAGGCGATCTGCGAGTGCGGACGGTACAGCAAGCCGTTCGTTACAACCGGCACCATCAACGGGCAGATTTATCGAGAGGAATGCTTGCAGCCCTTTCTCCGCTCTCACCGAGGTCCCACGCTATTCTGGCCGGATCTCGCCTCGTGCCATTACGCCAAGCCTGTATTGGATTGGTACGAAGCGAAGGGCGTTAATGTGTTCCCGAAGGAGGCGATCCCGCCAAATACACCAGAAATTCGTCCGATCGAAAAATTTTGGGCGATAATGAAGAAGAAGTTGAAGAAAAGCGGAAAAATATTCAAAACCGATGACGCTTTGAAAAAAAACTGGGAGAAATTGTGCAAGGAAGACGGATAAAGCTTCGCCCAAGGTCTCATGAGCAGTGTTAAGAGAAATGTACGAGCATCCAGCTTGTGGGAGGAAATTCAATAAATAAATTATGCCAAAACATAGCTATTATATAGTTATTTAATCCCTGAAAATTATGAGAAGTATCCAATTTAAAGTGAATTTTTGGTGATCATTTTTGTGTGTCTCATTTTTTCCGAGTCTTGTCTTTAGTCCTGGGCGTGATAGGTTTGTAGATTCTTTGCTAAGCCATCTCAGAATGTTGAAAAGTCAACTCTGACTATCGTTGATTTGCTTCTCGTTGGCTGTGAAACCACAATCTTGTTCAACAAATGTATCGTTATGAAAAGAAAACACGTTTTGCAAAACATGGTTGGTGTAATGTAATTTTAACAGTATTTAGAACTACTCATAGGATCGCGGCCTGTTAATGTTTTATATGTGTTTGAAATCATTTTTTTAATTATAATAATAAATTATTAAGCACTTGCAGCAGTGAAAAAAGTATTTTTAGCTCGATCGTTAGTCAGAGTGATACATAGAATACGAGAGATCTAAACCGCTCTTAATTTTTTTTTTAACTTGACATGTTTTACAATACGTTTATAATACATTTATATAACATACAATTATAAATCATTCTAAAAAGATGTTTTGTGTGTTACTTGGGTGCTTACCTAATGTTGTAGAGTTTTGAGTATAATAATACAATAAATGTTATCCTATATAGTTTGAAAGAAATGTGCAACTTTCTACGTTATTCCATGCACATATATGTAATTCTAGATTTGGCATAAATTAGAAGTTTAGTTACAGAGAACAGACATCCAGGCTCGAACATTTTTTCTTCAATTTACTGTGTAAACTTTTAAAATCAAACCGTTCGAAAAACAACGCCGCCTAGTCTAGGTTTCACCTAGCTAAAATTGACAGGCTATTAAATCTCAAGGTGGGAAAGTGGCGCCATCAACATACGATTCACCAAAACTAACGGAAACGAGCTGTAATTTTAAAATGGCAGTTACAGAAATTTACACAGCTTGGATGTCTGTTCTCTGGGATATAGGGCAAATAAATTTCATACATACATCGCCTAAATCAGGTATGGGAGGAGGTAGCTCATCTTATCTTCCGGCAAGCATATTGCTATGAGGTACCAGGTGGGTCTCCACAGATAGCTTGTCGATATGCCAAACTTGGAAGACGTCTGCATTAAGTTATCTCAAATTATAATAACCCGTACACTATATTACAAAACATTGCGATTGGTTGATTGGATTGGAGATAATGAAATCAGTGGGTATAGGACTAAGTCTCCTCCGGATGGGAGATTAGCTTGGTCAATCGATTAGCTTGAACATCAGTGGAAATAAAGCTGTTAGAACAAAATGCATCTACGAACTTATATTTTTACTAGTTACTTTTGAGGAACCCCTTCAGTCGTAGTTTCGGATGGATTGGCTTTTATTGTTCTTAATATTGTATTATTAAACTATCACATAACACTACAGGTATTATTCTGTAAATTTAAATTTTAATCTCAATTTCAGTGAGTGAGATAAGGCGCTGTAAACCTTGGCAAATTATTGTTCGACTCAAATGACAAAAGTGCACCCACAGGTAAAAGGAGTATAAACTTTCTGGCATCGATGCTCCCAACGATAAAATTATTACATTATTGAACTCTAAAGCTCAATTCAAAGTAAATCTGGACGCACGGTTTAATACACAACCGCGTCCCTGATGGTTGGAACAAAAAACGTTTGACAGGTATTTGTTGATGTTTTATTGACGAAGATATTGGTGAACAGTTTTCCTTGATTGATCGTTGCATCTCGAAATTACGGATTAAGAAAAGAAAATTAATTGTGCACAAACATCTAGAAAACCCTTCGTGGTCTGCCTAAAAAATAGAAAAAGTTTTAAAACACCCAAAACAAACGGTGTGTCTTGTAATCAAACGTTTCAAAGATACTCAGAGTGTGGATAGAGCACAGCGCATCTATCATAAAAGTGGCACTAGGAACAAAGAGCTAAGGAGAAAGGTGTTGAGGTACGTGAAAGGCAACCCAGGTGTCTCCATAGGTGATTTGGCATAGAAATACGATACAAACTTTCCCACCGTGCGTAACATCCTTTCAAGAGAAGGATATAAGTCATTTTGTGAATGTAAACATCCGAATCGCTTCCTGAAACAATTTAGTGGCCAAAAAGCGAGCACGACTACAATACGAACGCGTTTGGACGAAATTTGGAGGCTGTATTTTAATGGATGACGAAACATATGTCAAAATGGATTATAAACAAATCCACGGACGAAAATTTCACCTGGCAACTGTTCGTGGGGATGTTTCTTACAGGTATACATTTGTTTTTGCTGATAAGTTCTCTCGGAAACTAATGATTTGGCAAGGAATCTGCAGTTGTGGCCTTAAAAACAAAGGCTTTCATCACATCTCACACAATGACGTCGAAGGTTTACATTAATGAGTGTCTGAAAAAGCGGATATTTCCCTTCATTCGGCAACACAAGACCAACGTTATGTTTTGGCCGGATCTAGTCAGCTGCGACTACTTTAAGAAGGTACTAGAAGGGTTTGCTGCAAACAATGTTAATTTCGTCGCCAAAGAGATTAATCTTCCGAATTGCCCTGAGTTCAGACCGATCGAAAAATATAGGGCAATTGTCAAGCGAAAACTTCGAGGATGCACAACAAATGTGTTTAAAGTGGAATGAGTTCACCGGTACAGTGTCACCAACGATTGTGCAGATCATGATGGAATCGATCACAAGTAAAGTGCGACAGTTTTTTCGAAACTCTGAAATGTATTAACTTGTTATACTTCGTTTGAAAGCTGAATAAATACCTTTTTGATCAACCGTGTATGTTGTTTAAATCTTGAGTAATGATCACTTGAATGCGTCCAAATTTACTTTGAATCAGGCTTTATATGAAAGCGTTTGGTACAGGAGGTCTCTGCTTTCTTCCTTTCCTTTATTTGCAGTAGTAAGGAGTGAATATAAGCTATCCACATACATTTGCGTTGTACGCATGTATTTGTGATGATTTTTTATGCTCTGAACACTGCATGCTGTGCATTTGACTGTCAGCTTTCTTTTGTTTACTTGTTTGTGCGGTTCAAATTCTGCGTTTTCAAAATGTCGCGTATTGAAAAGGAAGTGAAAATTAAGGTTCTGGACACATGGCTAAGTGAGAAGGGTATTACTATGCGAAAATTGGCGAAGCGGTTTGGAATTCATCATGCGAGTGTTAAAACCATCATTAATAAGTTTGGGAACACTATTCTTTGGATGAGCTACCAGGAAGAGGCAGAAAACCCGGTTCTTCCAACCCGAAACTGGAACAGAAAGTGGTATCTCTAATCATGAAGAACAAATCAATGTCAATACGTGATTTGGCCAAAAAAGCAGGAACGAGTGTCGGAATGATCCAGCGTATCAAGAGGCGGAACCACCTGAAGACCTACAAGAAGCAGAAAATCTCGAAACGAAGTGCAGGACAGAAGAAGCGAGCAGCAACAAGAGCCCGGAAATTGTATTCGCGTCTTTTGCAGCGTCCGGATGCATGCGTTTTGATGGACGATGAGACCTATGTAAAGGAGGACTCAAAAACCCTTCCAGGTCCACAATACGTTACTGCCGTCGTTGGGGAGGATGTGAGCGATGCGGACAGGTCGATTCAAGTGGAGAAATTCGGTCGAAAGGTACTGGTATGGCAAGCAATATGTTCTTGTGGTTTGAAGTCAACCATTTTTTACACTACCGGAACTATAAATGCGGAAATCTACCGATCTGAGTGTCTCCAGAAGAGATTGTTGCCTTTATATAAGAAGCATAGTACACCTCCACTGTTTTGGCCGGATTTGGCGTCGGCTCACTATGCCAAAACCACTCTCAATTGGCTTGCGGAAAAGGGTATAGATTTCGTTGAGAAAAATATCAATCCACCAAATTGCCCTCAGCTTCGACCCATTGAACGTTACTGGGCAATCGTGAAGAGGGTCTTCAAGAAGACTGGTTTAGAAGCTGGGAACATGCAGGAGTTCAAAAAAATTTGGGCTCAAGCGTCCAAAAAATGCGATGCAACACTTGTCCGGAACTTGATGAAGAGCATTCGATCCAAAGTTCGAAAATTCGTGAAGAAATAACTTAAATTTCATCTGGTCTTCATTATGATCAATTTTTTGTATGAATAAAATATCGGTTTTTAACATAATTTGAAAGAAAGTTTGTGGAGAGTTTATTTTCGATACACTCCTTAGAGCGATTTCAGACACTCTTTTTGGAATCGCTCTCTTGGAATCCTCTCTCTTCTCTTCCATTTTTCTTAAGATGCCGCTTAATTATTGCCCAGTATCTTCCGATAAGACGCAGTTAAGGGCAGTTTGGGGGACGCCTTTCGATATTCTGCAAAGTTCCGACGCTGACTGATTCCACGCCAAATCGGTCGGTCACCAAACTCAACTATCTTCGATTTTGATGAAACTTGGTACACGTCTTCGGTATGTTGAAAAAAAAAATCCACTGGTGTTAAGATTATTTGGATTCAAGAGTAACTTTTGAGATGGGTGTATGTTTTTTTTCCAACATTTTACTTGAAAAATCGTAGTTCAAAAACCATTACATTTAGAGAAAAACTTTATATGGGGGAGTTGTAGAAAACTAAAAAGGCTTTGTAAAAAAATGTACACTGAAAAAAAAATTTTTTTCATAAAGAAAAATCGAAAATAAATACTAAAAATCAAATATAAAAAAACCTATTTTTAATATTTTTCAAATTTGTTTTGTGGAAATTTGAGAAAAAAGACACGTTTTGAACAAAACTCTAGGATGGACGCTCTTATAATAAAAAAGTTTTCCGAAGAGCGAACTTTGGTGCATATTTCAAATTTTGGTTATTCATTATTATAAATGAAAATTAATTATACAATATGATTTTGGAGATCATTAAAAACAATAATGATGATAATGATAAATCACCTGAACGCAACCGTTTTCGAGATTTTTCGGATTTTATTTCAATAGAATGAAAAACCTCAGAAAATTCGCTCTTTTCTTAAGTTAATCGAGATTTCCACCAGAAATGATAAATTTTCCAAGATCTTCATATTATAACGTTCACATTACTCTAATGTCCTCTTTTCTTTTGATATCAGGATGATAAGAAGACTCATTTGAAAAGAACAAGATAAATAGCACTATTGTTTTAATATTGCAATCAATATATTTATAATTGTTTTATGGCTGTATCGGTCGGGCCGCTCAGAGAATGAAGGGAGCGAATTTGCTAAAGCGATGAAAGTAACAGCGAGATAGATGTCGCAGGGGCGACAAGTGTGAAATGGACAGATGATGAAATTATGCGGAGGGTCATATAGAAGAAGCATATTAATCGAACTGCTGACTATTTTGCCAAGCAGAGATGCATCAAAATGCTGTTGGGTTTAGCTCTTTTGCAGCACTAAGACCAAAGCATTGCAAATTACTTGGCAGCACAGGTTCTCATAACATTTGTGTTTGCACCATTCATGAGAACATTAACTTGATGCTTCATGGTCTTAGAAAATATTCATTCGAGAATGATTATAAATTGTGTTTTGAAGAAATATTATGTAGCTCATCAACTAGAACTAAAAAATGTTACCTCCGTGAATGCGAACGATGTCCAGGCTTTTCAGATTTTGAGAGTAGTTTAACAGATAAATTAGAAAAACGTGGTTTAGTTGAAATATCTTTTGAGCAATGGATTTCAACTGATAGATGTAGTTTAGAGACACTTGTTAAACCAATTGATGAATTTATTGCTTATTTTTGTGAAAAGTTGGAACAATTAGTATCCCACGATTTTGTCAAATCTCAGCAGTCTAGTTTCTTGAGAGATTATAAAAGTTGTCTTAAAGACGGCGAAGTAATAATAATTTGTGATTTTTCTGAAAATTATTCATTTGTTTTTCAAGATGCTGTTCAAAGTAGTTATTGGAGTAATGAGCAAGCCACTATTCACCCTTTTGTCATTTATTACACGGAATCTGGAATACTTAAAAATATCAGTTTCATTGTTATCTCAGAAGTGTTGAAACATGATACGATTGCGGTGCAGGTGTTTATTTCAAAACTAATAAGCTTTTTGCAAACAAAAATTAAAGTAAAGAAAGCTACGTTTATGTCTGATGGGGCAGCATCCCAATATAAAAATAGGAAGAACTTTGCAAGCCTTTGTAAGTTTAAAAAGAAATACAATATTGATGCTGAATGGCATTTTTTCGCAACATCCCACGGTAAGGGACCTTGCGATGCAATTGGTGGTACATTAAAACGAATGGCAAGATATGCAAGCCTTGCTGTACAACATGAACACCCTATAAAAAGTGCATTAGAGTTATTCGAATGGGCGAACCAAAAAGTGATGATTGTTTAACAAAAATGTCGTTTTGTTATGTATCACATGAAGAGTATGAACAGGGGGTAGCAGAATGGAATGAAATTTACCGACAGACTAAAACGATTGCAGGTACACAAAAGTACCACTCATTCGTTCCAATTTCAGAAAACGAAGTTTTTGTAAAACTGTTTTCGAATGACGAAGAAGGCAGGATTCATAATATATATAAAAGCAATCAATAGTTTATATAATGTTTATGTAATATTATCAATGACCGAGACTAATAAATGGTATATATAAATATAAATCCAACCATAATTCATTTTTTTTGTCTTATAACTTTAAGTGAAGCTTTTTCAATCGACGAGCTGTTAAGAGTAAGTAAGAGGCACATACATGTGTTTTAAAAAGGCTAAAAACACAAGAGAAACAATCGTTAGCTATTGTTGTTTTAATATCACGAGTAATTTATGAAAAGGGCGTATTTTTTGAGGTTTTGAAATTTTATTGAAAGAAAATCAGAAATATCTTGAAAACGGTTGCGTTTACGTGGTTTATCATTATAATCATTATTGTTTGTAATGATCTCCAAAACCATATTGTAACATCAAAATTTATTTATAAGAATGAACAACCAAAATTTAAAATATACACCAAAGTTCGCTATTTGAAAAACTTTTTTATTATAAGAGCGTCCATCCTAGAGTTTTTTTTAAAACGTGTCTTTTTTCCTCAAATTTCCATACAACAAATTAAAAAAATATTAAAGATATGTTTTTTTAGATATTTTATTTTAAGTAATTATTTTTGATTTTTCTTGATGAAAAAAAAAATTTTTTTTCTGTGTATATTTTTTAAGAAAGGTTTTTTAGTTCCCTACAATTCCCTAATAAAAAGTTTTTCTCTAAATGTAATGGTTTTTAAACTACGATTTTTCAAGTAAAATGTTGGAAAAAACACATACGCCCATCTTAAAAGTTACTCTTGAACCCAAATTATCTTAACACCAGTGGAATTTTTTTTTTCCAACGTACCGAACTCATGTGCCAAGTTTCATCCAAATCAATGATGATCGGGTATGATTTTTGGGATTTCCGGCACATTCTGGATGGAATCCCTCCGCTACCGTCTATTTTCTTGTAAATTTCACGAACGAAACACGGTTTATGCGATTTCAAAACGCGTACCACTGCCAGCTCCTTTTTCTGGTCCGATGGCCCCTTTTTGGGTCCAGATTTCGGTAAATCTTGAACACTGCAGATTCAGAATGGGACGGGCCTGGGATTGCACTCCTGACCATCTTCTCAGTAAGCAGAGCGGGTAACCACTGAGCTACCCAGCCACTTCTAGACCGCGTCTACTGCATATGCTGATACTTATTGGTTACCTGGGAGGTTGCTAACACCCTCCTGCCAGGTTGTCAACTCACCATTTGAGGTTCCATGTAATTTTGGAAAACATTATTATTACATCAATAAAACATAATTGTGACTGTTTTACATGCAACCAACTAGTTGAACCTGGTGCTGGCTTGCTACGCTTGCAAGTAAATCAATAAAAATGTAATAAAACTGGCGCTTTTGTGGTTTTTTAGGAATGAGTTTTGTTTAAATGTGTGTAATTTCTGCAAAATAAAACGTAGGTGAGTAAAAACATTGAACCATCCGATAGTCAGTTTCTACCATGGCTTTTCTTTTTGTGTAGAAGCATTTCATAGATAAAACATTTATCTTCAAGCTACGCCGTATCCTGCATGTTTGAACGTAACCTTAGATTAACTTCTTGTGCATAATGCACTTGGAGTAACTCAAGAGGTTTGAACCCCTTCTTGACTAAGAAGGGATTCAAACTTCTATCAGAACATGCTGCTAACCCGAGAAATTTTGTGTTTTAGTTGCCTGGAATTATCCAGGTTCATATTTGGTTAAAATTTCTGTTTCATTTGTATAAGAGACCTCCCCCCCCCCCTCCATAGAGGGAAGGGTCTCCAACCACTGTGGAAATAATTTCTACCTCCAGAAAACCCCAAATGCCAAATTTGGTTCTGTCTGCTTGATTAGTTCTCGAGTTACGAAGAAATTTGTTTTTCATTTGTAATGGAATCCCCTTTTCAGAGAGTGGAGGGATCTCAAACCACCATTGAAAAATAAATCCTGTCTCCAAAAACCCTTGGATGCCAGATTTGGTTCCATTTGCTTTATTAGTTCTCGAGTTATGCAGACATTTGTGTTTCATATGTATGGGAGTCCCCCTCTTCCATACGGGGAAGCAGTCTCGAACCATTATAAGAACATTTTCCGGCCCCAAAAACCCCTGCATACAACTTTTCATAGTTCTCATGTTTGGTTTATATTTCTGTTGCATTTGTATGAGACCTCCCGCCCCTACTAGAGAGAAGAGAGTTCTCGAACCATAGAAGAAACATTTCTCGTCTCCCAAACAACCAAATGTATTTGTATTAGAGCCTAGGGAGGGGAGGATTCGCAAACTACCACAGAAACGTTCTTTGCCTCCAGAAAACCCCACATGCCAAACTTGGTTCCTTTTGATTGATTAGTTCTTGAGTTATGTTGAAATTTGACCACTTCCAGAGAAAGGAAGGGTCTCATACTATCATAAGAACCTTATTTAGCCCCAAAAACCTCTACATACACAATTTCACATTGAATTTTCAGCGTTATCTAATGCACATAAAGGGAATACTAGATTTAGCAGAAAATAATACGATATTTCATGTAAATTTGAGGCAGATAACGCCTCAATCTAGTTTGTTGAATGAAAGATTGCAAATATTGTTGTATGGTGCATGAAAGATTGCAAACAATTTCGTTGTTTACGCCTCCTTTAGCTTGGAATTAAATGAGAGGAAATTTCACACGGTTGTTAAAATTATTATTTTTTTTCTTTGATTTTTATACAAAGATATCATACCATAGTTTTTCAAAGGAGGAAAAATATCATGTGAGTTCAATAGCAAAATGACAAGCACTTGAAATTAAATGAATCATATAGTAACATTCATAGAAACAACCTACTTTTCAACAGAATAACAGGAGAATTGCGAATTGGCTATAGGAGTGGATAAACTTTTTTTACATACTGTATATAACACTTTACACAGTTTTTTATCGCCTCCGTAGCATCTATGCGGATGTTGGTGAGTCACTGGCCATCAATATTTTCCCGTAACAGATCGGCTTGACCTGCAATGGTATCTGTCATGACTTTCTTCAGAAGCTTTTCACTGACAAACAGATTTCTTTGAGCAATCAAAGAAGACCATTATGTTTATAACATGGCAGTTGCTACTATGCAATCTATTCTGCAAATAGCCTTAAGGGTCATCCCTTAGGTCAATTGGTAAAAGCAGAGCTACAAAGCAACACTATGCTGGAGGTGGCTAGGTTCAGTCTGGTCTAAAAATTTTTCGTTAGGAGGTAGTCTGCAAGTATAGGGTGTCCCACATCACGTTACTGCAAAACTTTGAGCATCGAACGGAAGGAGAACGCGGTCAGAATGGATGTTCTATTAGTGATCAGGATCACAAGCGGGTCGTGAAAGCATTTAAGCGGATTATCAATGCTCAGAGAGTCAAAGACCGCTAGGGACTGCATACCTACAAAGTGCAAAAGGCTCCAAACTCGCGACGAACGGCAAAATACGGTGGGAAAGTCACTGACACGGAAACCGTAAACCCAGATGCTGACGAAAACCTCATTGTCTCATCATGGATAATGAGCCTTACGTCAAGCCGGACTTCCGGCAGCTTTTGGGGCTACTGTTCTGAACAACCCAGCACAAGTTTGATGTTCCGGAGGAAGTAAGGAAGCAGAAATTTTCAAAGTTTGCCAAGAAATACATGATTTGTTAAACAATCTGCTCATACTCATGTGGCAAACGGAGTGCACCGTTCGTGACTTCCGGGACTATAAACGGAAAGATCTACCTCAAGGAGCGTCCGCTTCCTCTGTTGAAGCAACACAAGGATCCTACAGTCTTCTGCCTGGAGATTCGTGTGTCACTATTCAAATGTTGTGCTGGAGTGGTACGAAACTAGGTCACTTTCGTACCCAAAGACTTGAATCCCCCCCCCCCCCCCAACAACGCAGTTGACTTAAGACTCATCAAAAAATACTGGGCTATTATGAAGCAAGAACTACGGAAGCATCCCAAGGAGGTCAAATCTGAGGAAGACATGAAGAAAAAGTCGGTTTCCGTCCCGAAGATCAAAGGATAAGCAATTATTATCAAATTAAAATGAATTACTCAACCTGCTCAAAAGCTTTTCGCAAGAGATTCCCTTAAGAGCTTTGAACCGAAATTTAAAAGAAAGAATTCGGTTCATTTGTACAGAGAGTAATGGCACTTTAAGTTTTGACAACATTTTGCCGGTCCCGATCATTGTTCTTAATCTCGGACTTTTTATTTTTAATAACAACTCAATTTGAAGTTAAAAGGTTAAAAGGGATAGTCTCTATCGATTATAAATAAGTTTATTTAATTAGCTTTATTGCATGCCAGTTGTATGTTGTACGACAGACATTTGTACTTCTTCGCTAATAGTATTACCAAATTTCTTAAGACTAGTTTCAAACGATTCAAAGCTGTTCGTAAGAAGCTCATCATACCGATCAATTGATCGTCAACAACAGTCCCATACATATTGGACGACTTTTGAGCTTGTAATGCTCGATGCAATGCTCACTTTGGTGTATATCTAATACGAACACAATATGCTTCTAGTTAGAAAATTTGAACCATTTAAGTAAGCGAACATCAATTCGGTTCACCTGTCTAAAATCGAAGGGAATCAGCTTGATCGAAGATACTGAGAATTATCACACATCAGCCAAAACGACGCTAAAGCCCGCTCCCCCTCGGCATGACAAATAGCTCCCAAAGCCGAATTACAACCCGCTAATACAGTCAATTAATTAAATGAGAACCCCGCTGCCTTCGTCCGAAATGCAATGGTGCCTTACGCAACCATTATTGCCATCGCGATCATGCTTCCACGATATGCCAGTTGTAGGGTCCATGTAGGTACACTCTCGCTCCATTCGGCCGGAGACGAAAAATTGCTCCAGTTTGCTTCACATCAGCATCAAGATCGGCGACACTCTTGGTACAATGTCGTGAACGCCGTGGGCCACCACTTCTGGCCACCGGTCCGTTTGTGGGTCCGTTCATCATCCGGCCCACATGGGCAACCAATTTACCAAAATGCCGAAAACAACAAACATCAAAGATCTACTTTCGCCGCGTTGCTAGTCATCAAATGTGCAACGGCAGCGTGAGACACTTGCACTGAATCGTGTGGTGTGGCAAAGGGCTTGGCTATGATCGCAGTGCGGTCCCTGTGGGAAGTCCGTGCGACGTGACGGCTTTGCCATACCGTTTGCTATTGGTCTGAGTCCAATCGTCCATTCATCAGTGCAGAGTGCCGCCAATCGGGTACTGTCCGCCGTGGACGTCGTCGTCATCGTCATCACAAGGTCAGGTGCTCAGCGGCACGCATTTCTTGCGTCTACTAGTTTACGGGCCAAGAGGTCTATGTTTGTTTTTATACTTTTTTTTATGTAACTATGAACCAAATCACACCGGCCGAGGGTTGGACAGCAGGCGTAAAACATAAAGTGTTTAGAAGTGTTTTTATTTGCGCATGTTTGGATAGCGTCAAAACGCAGTAAAAAGCCTTTCACATTGAACTTGCTGTTCACTATTGCGCTGTTTGGGTTGAGTCAAAGTTAAGTTGTTCCAATTTATATGGGTTTTAATTTTTTTTTTACATAACAACAAGTGCTACGAAAAATTTCCAGACTTATGAGTCAAATTAGCTTCAAATTCGGTAGCCGCCGACTCGCTGGTTGATTGATGTTTTCAATCTCATCTCGGTTAAAAGTTTATTACCTGGGCCAACCTTTTCACAGTGCAGCAGCTAGCAGTAAGGCGTTGCATTTGTACTGGCAGCGTCGCCGATTTTAATGCAAAGGTGAGAAAAGAAGGTGCAATTGTTTTATCTTTTATGCAAATCGTAGCAGCAAAGTGTGTGTTTGTGTGTACACTTAATTGTACGTTTGGCCTGCATTACTTTTAGCAGATATTCTTTTACCTTAGTTCAACGCCGCTGCTGCCACGGTGTCGCGTAATCATCGAAAGACGAAGGAACAATCTGTTGAAATCTGGTGGAACAATACCATAATTTGTTTATTGTTTTGTAGCTTCTTTGCCAGGGTGGTTGGTATCACGTTGTTATCTAAGTGTTACTATCGCGTACCCAGTAACAACTTGATGGTGTATGACTGTTTGTTTATTTCCATTTTTTCTTACATTCAAAGAATGAACTTGGTCTCATGGAATATGCTAGTATCTACACGTCGTCCCAATTACTGAAGATACCGATGCAAATTTTTTTAACGTAGGACTACGTCTTTGTTTTATATACTGGGGTACAATTTAAAAAAAATCGCATTGAGACCGTCACGTTGTCAGGTTATGAACGTTAATATCTCAGTCGTTTCTCTAAAGAACCAATCGATCGGAACTAAGGCTTGCTTCATTTAGAATTGGAACAAACTTTTGCTAATATTGTGGCGCTCCTGGTGGACGGATTTGGAAGTTCTTGGCGCCCACGTGTCGGGAATTTTGTCAGCTTCACGTATGTGTTTTTGACATTCCGCAAATCGACTGTACTTTGTAAACAATCAACATGGAAGCCGAAAGAAGGGAAAAAATTGTGCACAGTTATTTGGAAAATCCATTGTGGTCTGCATCAAGGCTAGCTAAACAGCTGAAATTGCCCAGAAATACCGTATGGCGCGTTATCAAACGGTATAAGGAAACATTGACGACGATTCGGAAGCCTCAAGCCAATCGTCGGAGTGGAACTGTCGACCGGAAACTGCGTGGTAAGATTTTGAAGACGATTAAGAGGAATCCCAATCCGCCGGACCGTGATTTGGCCAGAAAATTTGGTGCTGCCCATAGTACCGTGAGAAGAACTTGACTCCGGGAAAGAATCAAGTCGTATCGAGCTAGCAAACAGCCAAATCGGACCATAAAACAAAATAGTGTGGCCAAAATCCGTGCTCGGAGGCTATACGTGACCAGGTGCTGACCAAGTTCGACGGGTGTCTTCTGATGGACGATGAAACCTATGTCAAGGCTGACTTCGGGCAAATCCCAGGTCAAACATTTTACTTGGCAACGGCTCGGGGGGATGTTCCAGCCAAATTTAAATTTGTTTTTGCCGACAAATTTGCACGAAAATTCATGATTTGGCAGGGCATTTGCAGCTGTGGCAAAAAAAACGAAAGTTTTCATTACAAATAAGACAATGACGTCGCAACTATACCAAAAAGAGTGTCTCCAAAAACGAATTTTGCCGTTCATTCAATCTCACGACCATCCCGTAATGTTTTGGCCAGATTTGGCAAGCTGTCATTACAGCAAAGTCGTTCAAGAATGGTATGCAGAGAAAGGGGTACAGGTTGTTCCGAAAAACCCTAACCCACCCAACTGCCCCCAGTTCCGCCCTATTGAGAAATACTGGGCAATCATGAAGAGGAGATTCAAAGCAAAGGGAAAGGTTGTCAAAGACATCAATCAGACCTGGACGGCTTTTTTTTGCACCGATATTTCAGCAAGGTCAGTATCGGGTGAAAAAGGGAAATGCTCATGTTGGTGCGTCAACTTTGACGCCAGCTGTAGTCTAAACCACTTGATGGAAATAATTCAAATCTTGTCCACATTATTTTCTGTGCTTTTATAAGCTATGGAGAAATTTGTATTACGCTACCTAAATTTTTCACAGAAATACGGATTTTTGAAATTGCTAAGTCCAAAAATGAATTTTTTCACATATTTTATGATAACTCCAAATTCATAAATTTGATCAACATGAAATTTTTGTCACATAAGCTCTATACATTTTGCATAATGTTGTCAAATTTTCAGCCAAAAATATTGATAATTGACAAATTTACAGGAGGTTGAACAACGCGGTTTTTGGAAGCTAAATTTTCCTCGGCTTTTTTTTTGCTACTGAGTGTAAGCTCTTCAGTTGTAACTATAGGTTAGTGGTGTTTGCAAATGAACAATAAGTATTTAACAATATTCATTAAGTAGTGTGTAAGGTTGACAGACATAATGCAACAACCTTGGGATATTCTAGGTCATCCAAAAAGTCGTCAAGTTCAAAACATAGGATCGACAGTTGTAACAGTAGTTTTTTGGGCTACATATGGTGACGATATGTGTTCAAACATATTCAATGAATCTTCTGGAAGGTCTATAGTTATTATTTTATAACTTTATGATCTTGTAGGTAATTCAAACTGTCTTAGAGTTAAGTATTTGAAAACTGCGGCAGTAACAGTAGCCTTTTAGGCTATTCAAAATTACTTCACGTATTCAAGCATATTCTTTCTGCATGTAAAAATACATAAGAAGATAATCTTGAGATAGTTTTGGTCATCCAAACTGTCCTAAAGCTCAAAACTTAAGATTCACAGTTGTAACAGTTTTTAGGCAATACAAAGAGACAATGAATACTTAAACAATAAATATTTTTTAAGAGCAACACACATTATTATGTAATGCGGTATGTTCTAGGTCATCAAAACATAGGACCTACAGTTATAACAAAAGCATTCTGGGCTATGCATTGAATTAAAACATATTCATTGAATACCTTGGAAAAACAATAGACATTATTAAATAATCAAAGGATGTTCTAGGGTATCCAAACTATTCTGGAATTCAAAAATTTAAAACTTCATTATATGTATGAATTTGACTAAATTAAGTGAGTCTTCTGGAAGGATAATATATATAATGAGATATATTGGGATATTCTAGGTCATTGAGAGTACCCTTGAGTTCAAATTGTAGGAGCTTAAGTTGTAACATTAGCTTTTTAAACTACGAAAGGTGATGGTATGCATTCAAACACATTCAGTGAATATTTCGTAACGTCAGAAGTTATTAAAAGATTATCTTGGGCGGTTTAAGTTCTTAAAAATTCAGCAAAGCTTCCTTTCTATCGAATGCGAATTGCCGGGTCTTTCGTTTAACACCTGCCATAAGATTTTGTACAGTCTCCTTGTCCACTTTATTCACCACAGAACGCCAGTTTGCCTTGAACTGTTACTCGCTCAGAACAGCTTCTTGAGTCTTCTTAAGGTTCCGCTTGACGATGGCCCAATATTGTTCGATTATAAGCATGCAGCATAAGCAAGGTAATCGTCCGACATGTATCACGAAAACTTTGGTAATTCCAATTCAAACTTTTTAGTATGCTACAAAACGGTGCTTGTAATTTGGGAGGAAGAGTCAGAAAGAGAACTCTGAGGTCCACACGGATCCGAAATAAACTTCATCATAGGATTAATCGAGAGTCTAGATGATCGAGCCGACAGATGGTGACATCATGACTATTCTACGCTAGGATTTAGGGATGCGTTTCTACAAATTTTCGAAGAACCATTACTTACCCATCGGCTTCGGAAATTAAAGATTTTATTGAAGGAGTTCGGCAATTGTTAACTGATCAGAAAATTTACACTGTCGCGGAATACCATCTTCATCAGAATAATAGCGAGCTTTTTACAAAAGGTTCTTCTAACCTGATGAATGTAGTTAGACCACATGATCTAGCTACGGTGATGGTTTGGGCACGAATAACGGCATCGGGTGAAACTGCCCTAATATTCACCGGAAGTGGCGTCACAATCAACCAATCTTCGAGTATTTTTTCAAACAGACGTATTTGATTTTGTAAACAGAGAACAGAAGTAAGATTCAAACGTAAATTTCTCAAAACTTTCAGCACACTCACGGAAAGTAGCACCACCATCATGTTAGGGAAATGTTATTCCTTGTGTTGGTGACCCTAGTTTGCATGAAAAATGCAAAGGGTTTCAAGAATTGAATGAATCCTAGATGGTTTGAGCTGTTTTATTAAGTCAAGTTATTAGTACGAGACACTGAAGAAGTCTGCACATTGTAGACGAAATTCGCGTATCTGTCAAGATAAGCAAAGGTAGTTGGAATTAAATGGAAAATTCGAATTTTTCTTCTAATTTATAGTTAAGAATTGAATGTTTGAATCTTATTTCCCCTCGTTGTTTGGAAAATCAGGTAAGCCTGTTTGAAAAGTCCTCGAGAATTAATCTATCGAAAGCTTCTGACGGACACTTTTGCACCTTGGGCGCATGACCATTTTGGTGAAAAGCAATAGGCGTTTCAACAAGATTGGGCACCAGTTAATGTAGCGAAAAATACTTTGGAGTACTTTAGCAGACATTTTTCTGAGACATTTAAATAAAGATGTATGTACTCTCCTGATTTACATCCCATGGACTGGTCTCGAGTACTGTAGTGCCTGAATTATGCCATACATATCGCTAAATTATTTTAAAGCTAGCTTGACAAAAGCCTGGGATGCTGAACAGTGTATCGAAAAGAAGTTAGCAACATTTACAAACTAAAACACTAGCCTCGTGCAAGATCTACGAACAGAAATCTACAATTTCTCCTTAGAAGCTATTTCAATTCAACTAGGATTTTTTTTAAATATTTTGAAAAAAAAAAACACATATGCCCTTCACAAATGTTTTTTTTTTGTATTGCAAAGATTTTAAACATGTTTATTCGAAATCGAAGATTGCCGTGCCTTTTTGCAACGTTTCATGTCATTTTTTTCCTGGACATGCTCTGACTCAAATTGAAATCGCATTCTATTCCGAAGAAAATCTTCTTGCTGTAGTTTACCAACTTACATGAAACATCCTTTGTTCATTCATGCGCTTTCAAACGTGGCTTACCTGGAAATAAAAATAAAGAAAATAAAGAAAATTAGACAAAATTTCTTTTCAAAAATACTCATTGGATATTGAACAATTGCATAGCGCGAGTATGGCACCACTGCGTGATAACGGGTGGCCACCAAATTGCGGGAATAGAACGAATGGATCGAGAAAAACGACAAAGAAGTACAGGTCAATTTGATTTATTTTATACAAAGGGTTGACCTTAGTCTTTAAAATAAGCTTAGTGAATATTCGCATATGGTCCGTAGTCCAGCGTGCGGCACAGCTTAGTCCTGATTGTAGCAGATGACCACTGAACCGCTGGATTTAGGTCTTTAGAAACGTTAGCGTATTCTTCACGTAGTGTAATGATGCCTTGTCCAGCCAAACCTGGAAGGT
Source organism: Aedes japonicus (assembly GCA_034211315.2). Taxonomy (NCBI): domain Eukaryota; kingdom Metazoa; phylum Arthropoda; class Insecta; order Diptera; family Culicidae; genus Aedes; species Aedes japonicus. The sequence goes on from JASCZW010012274.1 coordinate 24,246, forward strand.
CCGGTATGATAATTTTTTGTTAACACTCTGTTTGGTAGACTTGCTGTTTGGACGGCTTTGTAATCTCCTTTTTAGAAATTGCGGTGTTTAGCTTCACTTGTGCTTGAATTTGTACATAAACTTCGGAGCAGTTTCACTTTTTTTAAACACTATTTTTTTTAAAAAACTTTTTTGAGCATATTAGTAGAACGATTGTGATTGGGAAACTAGGAGAATTTAAAATTAACACTTCATTTGATCACTTTTAAAAAAATAAAAAATAAAACCTTCAAATTTTCGCTAGTAAACGCGAGCAAATTCCTTTTTCGTCTGCTACTTACAGACTTCTTCAGTGTCGAGTGCTCGACTTGACTTCGGAGCAGTTTTAGATTTGTCCTTGGTATAGAAACAGTCGTTTTCGGGCATCTGGTTCCTTGGACTGGGGAAAGTAGCTTTTGATGTCCAGTACGACCTACTTTGCACTGTATTGCTGGATTATACGACAGCATTTTTACAGCTTTTATTTGTTCATCCGTGTACTCTGGGGATCCGTTTTATTTTTGTCGAGATTATCAGCCCTGTGCTGGTGCATCTCCCGTCGTAGTCACTAAAATACTTTTTTGGGTATTTTCGTAACTTGTTCGGGGGTAAGATTCAAACTCGTGACTTTGACGGTATGGTCTGGATGTTAACCACTACGCCGGGGCCGCTCCCGGATCTGGGTTTCTTTTGACATACTATTCCTTTCTTTTTTAGACTGGCTTGCAAGCCGCTTCCCGCTGGTTCACCGAATTCTTGTTGATAAACATAGTGCACAGCGATTGGAGCATTTACCATGGTTGTCAGAGTACGGTATATGACAGTTTTCGAAACGTGTTCGAAACATAACTGTAATACTTTTCCATCCGAACAAACATGCTTTATGTTAATCACTTTATGTGAATGAATCCTTAAGTATTCAGAAAATTGTCACACAAACACACTTTTACTACAACATGTTTCTTTATTTACAGCATTCCGTCAAAACCGAAAGTACAGAGGGCGCGCATTGTACACATCTTTCATATGAACAAAGATCATGTAAAAAAGTACACGGTGGACCATTTTAAGCGTGAAAATGTTTCCAAAGCTTTCATATACCGAACTTTGTCAAGCATGACAGTAATTCAGAAGAAAGGTACTGGCCCTCCAACGAAGATTATGGATAAGAAGGTGCTCCGATCGCTGCGCACTATGTTTATCAACACGGATTGAGTGAGCCAGCGGGAAGCGGCCAGCAAGTTCAATTGTTCGAAGTCGTACATCGGCAAGACTTTAAAAAAGAAGGGAATAGTATGTTGAAAAAAAAACCCAGATCCTCAGAGTACACGGACGAACTAATCAAAACTGTACTTCTTTTATATTGGAAACTTGAGATTGCTTCTCTCTTCTGGCCGAAGCTCCCAAGCAATAATTTTAGTTTTATTTCTGCTGTATTGCACTCCTCCTGAATTTGCAAAAACAACTACTTTCAAATCTGTTTTGTCTACCAACACCTCCGAAGTTTGTACAATGTGGCCCATTCTTTAGACATTTGTGAAAACAAGTTGATAAAACCTTTATAATATCATACAGATTTGGAAAATGTTCGAGTGAAAGATGTTATGACCACTTGAGAACCTTCATAAAACCATGAAACCTTGGCTGTCATGAAAATCAGCGTACGGCCAAATGGCCACAGGTGTCAAACTTCACTGTGACATCGTGGTTGGTTTTTGTTGTTCTGCTTTGTTCGAGTCTATACTTTTCTGATTCATTTAACTGAAAATTATATCTGAGGAAAAAGTTCTAGTTTTGCCGGAAATTTTGTTTGATGGCTAAATATACAAAACAAGCTCACTTCCTCCGTGGGTGAAGTAAAATACAAAGTGGGTGAGTTAAGTCTCGACGTTCATTACATTCGCCACGTCTCGATTTGCCGGGAAAATCGAGTTGACCATCTTATTCAGCCGCCGCCGCTGCGTCATTGCCTGCAGCTCCGAAACCAGTGGACGCGACTTCCGCTTCCTGACATGTATGTTCATGTTCGCCAGGTACTACTGTTTGGCCGGTTGAACCGACCTCCCGGCCAAGCGCACGCTGCAATGTAGCCACTTTTTCCTCGGTCTTCATCTTCAGCATCCTTTGAAGTTTCTTGTCGCTCAAAGTCGTCCGCCGTCCGAAACCGGGATTTCTTTCGATGCTCTGATTGTTGTCTAATAGTTCCAAGATATTGTAGATGCCGGAACGGGCAATCCAGCGTCCACAAATTACCGCATGATGTTCGTTTTCGACGCGGCGGGTTGCTGTTCTTTGAACGCACACACTTCTGAACGGAGTAGCTTCTCTGTTTTTGCCATCACGGTTAGAGTTCGACTGATAGAGCTGTCAAATTTTGTCTGCTGTCTCATGGGTTGCTATGATTGATGCTGCATGGGTAGTTTTGTTAGTTAGGTAAATCCATGAAAAATCGGAAATTTTTGTCCATTTTTTTAATGCAAACGTTACAAAACGCAAAGCACTAATTTAGGAGTGAACTAGGAAACGATGGATCCGGCAAGGATGATTAAGAAAATACCTGCTAGGATATTAAGAATCAATTCACATCGTTTTGCAATAGGTCTTATTTTTCACTTCACTCTGGGTGTTAGTTTGCTGCAAATTATCTTAAATTTGGCACAAAGTAATTAACTAAGAAGGATCTTTTAACCGAGCTTAAGACAATGTAGCTCCCCAACACGACAAGAATCATTTTGAGCCGAAATAATGCTTAACCTTTCATTTTATTATATGAATATCGGGGGTCTGTAAAACTCCCCTAAAAACGTGAAGTTATTTAGAAACGCCTACTTGAGTAATTGTCCATTGTGAATTTCCTCGATGTTGGCATTTTATGCATTTACTGGAGGCAAAGTGTTGGCTGTTTTATGCATTTACTGGAGGCAAAATGGTTTGAAAATGATTATTCAATTGACCATAATAAGAAAATATGAGTGAGTCCAAAAACGGCATTCCAAAACAGAATTTCAGAAGTTCATTAAGTCGAAATAAAACCTTTGATAGGAGTAAAAGGAATTTGAGGTTATCATAAACCTGACTAAAATATGAAATCTATTGGCACCTCTTGGTCTGATTTCTAACGGCTTTCATAAAACATCAACAAAACTCAATAAAGCTGGATGGATTTTGCAGTATAATTTGGGATGGATTTGGCCCGTTATATTAATTCAACTATACAGTTATTTTATTAGAATAAAGGTGATTTAGTAACCCAACTGTGACCGATCGAACACTACTGGACAATTGTCAAACGCAATCTCAAAAAGGCAGATGCAGTGATCCTTAACATGCCAGACTTCAAGAAAAACATCGTCCAGGAAGTGCACAAAAACCACTATGCAGAACTTCATCGACGGTATAAGAGCTAGACGACGATTTTTTTACAGTAAACAGCAATCTGATTAAATTTATGGTTTAATTGATGTATTAATATGTTAGGCTTTGATTAAATGCATTGCTTTGAAAATTGGCAATTTGGCATAATTTTTACTGAAATTTTGGAATGTTTGAAACTACTACTTAAAACACTACTTAATTTTGGAATACCATACTACACGAGTAACACATCTTCATGCATTTATGTTGAGTAAGCTTCTTTATAGCCAAATCTAGTCATATAAAAGTACTTTCATCTGTTATAAAACTTATGTGTTGCTTGGGTACCCAGGTAACCAATAAGCATTAGCATACGCAGTAAATCAACCATAAATCAGCATTTCAGATTCTACAAGCATTATATTAGCATTATATCAGCATTTTGGATACTGGTGCTGATTTTCAAATGCTTTTTAAATGCATGTAGCCTGTAATAAGCATTTCGAATGCAAAATAGCATTAATGAGGCATTATCATAGCATTGCAGTAAATCAGTCGTATATTGGGCCAAAAGTGGCATTAATGTTGCATTTGGGGCAACTTACTTGCTTGGTAGGTTGCCGTTAAGACGCTTTGGAACTACTTATTGGTTGCCTGGGTGTGGTATTTGATTGAAAAAAACATTGAAATTTCAACTCAAAATGGCAGTTTCAATGTGTTTCAAATATAATCAATTTCTATCTTTAGATACGAGATATCAAAACATGCTTTAAATGAAAAAAATTGCTTGGGTATCCAGGTAACCAATAAGCATTAGCATACGCAGTAAATCAACCATAAATCAGCATTTCAGATTCTACAAGCATTATATTAGCATTATATCAGCATTTTGGATGCTGATGCTGATTTTTAAATGCTATTTAAATGCATGTAGCCTGTAATAAGCATTTCGAATGCAAAATGGCATTAATGAGGCATTATCATAGCATTGCAGTAAATCAGCCGTATATTGGGCCAAAAGTGGCATTAATGTTGCATTTAGGGCGACTTACTTGCTTGGTAGGTTGCCGTTAAGACGCTTTGGAACTACTTATTGGTTACCTGTGTATGGTATTTGATTGAAAAAACATTGAAATTTCAACTCAAAATGGCAGTTTTAATGTGTTTCAAAAATAATCAATTTCTATCTTTAGATACGCGATATCAAAGCATGCTTTAAATGAAAAAAAAAGACGTATTGTTGAAATGTTACAGTTCTCTTGCTTTATCATTTATCGAATATATAATGGTACGATTTCATAGAAGAACCGTTAAGAAGATTAGTCATTAGAAAATCGATCGGAAATCGCCTACCTTATTCTTGATGGCTGGCCTAGTAGTAAGGAGAAGTTGATTGGTAATGATCGTTTCTTGGAAGCTAGCCTATCACATTCACAGCCATTCTTA
>JASCZW010012275.1:0-29064 GCA_034211315.2 Aedes japonicus
TATTGTATACCAGGAAGTTTTTGTTCGTAGAAAATGGAATGTAAACCGAGGGTTTTTCAACAGGAATTCCGGAGCAATTTGCGATAAGGGCGAACATGCAGAATGTAAACAAAAGGGAAATGATGATTGTAATAGAGGAATCCAGGTTGAAAAAAGAAGAAGACACAGAGTGGTGATAAATCTGACAGCTCCCATGTTAAATTATAGGACGAACGTTTTAAAATGTTTATAATAAATTCAAATAAAATTTTAATTAAAAGCGGTTTGTTCTATGATGTACGAAAAATCCTAAACTGCAAAATAGGGGCATTATTTTGATTTATATTTTATTTTGCTGAAAATGTCTTTATTGAGTAGTTTTGGATTTTTCTTACATCATACAACAAACCGCTTTTAATTAGAATTTCATTTGAATTTTTTATAAGCATTTTAAAATGTTCGTCCTATACTTTAACATGGGAGCTGTCAGATTTATCACCACTCAGTGTCTTCTTCTTTTTTCAACCTGGATTCTTCCATAGTGCAAGTAGAATTTCAAATAGTAATTTACAAATTAACGAATAAATTCAAATACAATCTAGCATACAGACAGAGAACAAAACTAGTTTCTGATTCATATATAATGCTGATGGAAATCCGTTCGTTATTCATTGAAATTTGCACATTTTTAATATTCGCCTATCAATACTAGGATGTTGGATTACGCCATTTTCAATGCTGGCCCCACAAGTACTGGAAATAAAGGTATCGCCCTATACTATTCGCCTATGTTTGACATTTTCATAGGATTCGCCTTCCACTTTTCGCCGTTGTTTTGCTTATTTTGTAGGTATCGCCTTTTACTTTTCGCCGTTGTTTTGATTTTTTGTCAGTATCGCCTTTTACTTTACGCCATGTTTATGTTTTGATTTAAATTACGCCTTTCACTTTGTCAACAATCAGTATGGTGTAAATCACAGAGTGAATTGTTTTGATTACGAAATAACTCTACGCCCTTTGCAAAAACAGCATTTAATAAGTAAAATTATAGCACAACCAGGACAAAAAGGTAAAAACTCATGATTTAGATGTAATAATTATGCATTGCATTGAAAAAACATTTTGTTTATATTTTTCATGTACGCCCAAATCGCAAATTGCTCCGGAATTACCGTGAGTTACACGTTCTTTGTGAAAACTTTTCTTATTGAATATTATGATTGAAAAATGTGTCAGATCTCATATTTGAAAATGTAAATTCGATCAGAATTTTCCCACTATGTACCTGAAGGGACGACTCGCTGAATGTCAGTTGCATCGACGTAAAGATGACACAAGACCGGGGCAATGTGTGCTAAAAATTAATACTGTTAATGTTCACGAATGATGAATAATAACCAGTTATTGTTCATTTTTCGTGAACATCCTAGCAACGTAGCAACCCTCGGTATAAGAGATTTCGCGCTTAAGCTCTGTACCAATTCGCGACTTACTAGGTGGGGTGAAAAAAGTAACCTCCTTGACCGCCAAAATGCGATGCTACTGCACAAAATGTTATAGTGCCGTGTAGTCCGTTTATATTTAGACATACACGCCAAATTTCAGTGCGATACTGCCCTTAGTTTTGTTTTGACAGCTGATTCTTGTTGACGTGTTTGGCATTATGTTGAATATGGATAAAATCGATTGTCGTCCCCTCATAAAACATTATTATTTCAAATATACGATGATATTTCACATCACGGGTTTCGTTCTGCTTTTCAACCCACTCTTTGAACAATTCTCGAGTAATTCATGATTAGGGCCTAAAAGCCATTTGTAAACAATGACTTTAAACGTTAACCTCTCACGAATCACGAGAATCCTACTATATTCAGCTACTCCATATGGAAGAACTAACATTCTTCTATCAGATGCTGCTTTCATTCCACGAGAGTGATGGAAGACTTAAGAGAACTCGACATTTAAAGTCATTGTTTACAAATGGCTTTTAGGCCCTTAACATGAATTACTCGAGAATTCCAATTCGACAAGGACAGAATGAGCTCGTTTTGTAGCACAATTTATTCACAAATCAATCGGTGAAATAAAAAACTACGCCTAAGTAAACAAAGCCCAAAACAAGACGTCAACAGCAAGACACTTTGGGATGATCCATAGATGACGAAGCATATTTTAACCTGTTTTAGATTTTATGCCTTCGTATTTGGACTGCATATCTAGGATAATTTGTCAAAAGAACCTATCTGATTTTGTATACAAACATGTAAACAAAATCAAATACCCTTTTGAAAAACTCTTTGAAATATATGTCTCGTCTCTACTTCTGAAACCCTCCTCACACCCACCGAAATGCTACGTAATTTATCCTTTTATAAAGTTATTCTTTTATAAAGTTATCAACATTCTATCTACAAAAGTGGTAAATTTTCGAAATACATACAATAGTTACAATTTTGACCTTTTACCAACAATATATCGCATTTTGATTAGACTCTGTACCTAACAGAGCACAAGAGGCCACTATCCTTCTAATTAGTTGAATATTATGACACATCCGCAATATTAACTGGCATTATTTCTAACAAAGATTTTTCTGAGTACCCTTTAGTACCCAACGCTGAAAATTTCAGAAGTACTAGTTCATTAGATATTCTTTCAAATGTAATCGGTTTGACGGTTTGAGTTTTAAGGCAGTGCTAAATGAAAACCAATTAGGGTAGGGAACGGCTTCAGCACCCCGGGACACTATTCAAGGCACGGGATAAACGTTAACCTACAACGCTCATTTTTTGCAGTATGTTGCTTCACTAGATGCAGCACCATACTGCAAAAAATGAGCGTTGTAGGTTAACGTTTACCCCGTGCTTGGAATAGGGTTCCGCTGGGAGATCTCTTTAACGTTAAGCTCTAGAAACTTAGTGGCTTTAGCAACGTTACTTAAAATTACCTGCTCAACAACTTTGTTAAAGACAACAACCGAGCTGTAAAAAGTTAGAATTTCAAAGTGTAGTTAAGCCCTTAGGAAAGGTTAGGCGCGTTTTTTTTTCAAAAGATGCGGAATAATATTTTGAGCAACTCTTCTCAAGACACCTAGTCGATAAAATGATGACAGAAGGGTGAATTAGGCTTTTTGACGTTTAATCACCTTTCCCTTTCTGGCACATGCAAAGGAAGTATGGTTTGTTTTCCTCCAAAGGATTTTCCTTCTTACTTTCACTCCTTTGATCTGAATGGCGCTGTAGTGTGCGTGCGTTCAAGGTCACTAAGCCTAATAGTGCCACTGTGCGGCAGGCCCTCCGATGCGGTTACAGAGGGCAATGTCAAAAAAGTTCATGAAATGAGCGTCGGCTGACCGGAAAGTGAAGGTGCGTGAGCTAGCAGATGCCGTAAAGATTAGTACTGAGCGCACACGCCATATTTTGGGCGAGATTCTGCATATGAAAAAGTTATCCTGCCGCTGGGTAGGCTTGCTGATGCGGAATCAGAAGGAATTTTGGCGTCGATTGGTAACGGTTGATAAGACCGCGATTACACATTGCCGAAAAGAATGAATGCCCGGCAATGGACTGTAGCCGGCACGAGTGCTCCGAAGCGGCCAAGGGAGGCTCAATGGGTTGGAAACATTTTGGCATCGGTTTTCTGGGATTGTCATAGTCATAGATTGTCATACTCTTCGTGGACTACCATGAAAAAAATAAAATCTTCAACAACAAGTATTACTGTGCATTAGTAGAGCGATTGAAGGCCGAAATCGATGCGAAACGGCCTCATCTGAAAATGGAGATTCTGCTACACTGACTAACGACATTCACGGCATAACTGACGTCGGGTCTCGAAACCTGGGACAGATACACTAAGCTTCCCACGGCTTCTTTGTTGGGTATATTCTTCATGTCGTCTTCTTCTTTCGTTTTTCGGCATATTTACTTCTCCAACCTTAAGCTTGGTTCGAACACTGTGACAGTTCGCCAGTTGAAACTTCTGCACCGTCGATTCAATGTAGCTTTCTTGATACAGTTCTTATTCGCCGGCCCCAGGGCTGGTAGCAGGTCACTTTTTAGTGACTTGGTCACTATTTTGAGTCTAGTCACTAAAAAGTCACTATTTGCATCCAAAAGTCACTAAAGTCACTATTTTTTGGAAAATGGTCACTAAAGTCACTATTTTCGTACCGCCGGTTGTAAAAAGTTAAAAAAAATTCACTTGTACCTATTGTACAATAGTCAACCAAATTAAGCGATCTGGCATAACCTAATGTCGAGAAATATGCACCAAAAAAACCAGATGCCCTGGTAAACGCTGTCCCGCCGAATGTCAGGCCATGTTATATTATGACATAATCTTGGGATATTCTATGCTGAACAACTTAGCTTAGCTTCGTTAATCCCATAAAGCTATTGTTAGAATTGTAGATCTTAAGTTTTGAAGGACAGTTTGAATGACCTGAAACTAACAAAGTTATTCTAGGGTGGCCACAGACTCGGGAAAATCGGGAAATGCGGGAAAAAGTCGGGAATTTCAAAATCCATCGGGAATTTTTGTCATATGGAAGGACCATATTCACACATTTTTTTCGATTCGAGTAGCGTGTTTGTCATCTACTCGGTCCAACGATCTCATTAACGGAATGAAACAGTGTTTTACATTGGCATGTGAATCATTTTCTGCTGGCTTTGATCAGCCTGTTTAAAAATATACCGTTAAGAAAATCTGGCTACACGGCTGTGACTGGTGAAATCTTGCACATTACTTATGGTTGTTTTTATTTTACTTGACTAGAACTTCTTAAGTTATTTTGACTGAAGCATTACTATTGTATGCATTTCTGAAATTGGAGGGGTAGGAAAGCTGCTGTCATTTTTAAAATACCGTAAAGTCTCAATCCATTTGTATAATAGAGACATATTTGTCACTGCAGTGAACAGAAACCTATTGTGCCAGTGACTTTACAGCAATAACAAAGACACCTAATCCATCAGACTTTTTTTTAAACGATTGCTTTTCCAAAAATGAGCCCTAGTAACACACTAGTTGGAATTCGGTTGAGATAACACAAATATGACTTGCTAAGGCATAATCAAGTTACTACAACTAATAATGACCGTAGTGTGCTACTTGGGCTCAATTTGAAAAATTAAGACCAAAATCGGCTATCAGAAGCTTTCATTTACTCGATTGTGGTCTAAGTTTAAGAAATTGAGCTTTTATTCGTGAGAAATCGTCAATTTTAATGTTTGTTTACAAAAGCAGATTCGCCAATTTCGCAAAATTCTCCGGAAATGTCGACCAATTGATGCATGACAATTCATTTGATCACTAGAATTACCTTTAGATAAAAATGATGTTAAATCGTTTTTCCACTGAAGTTCTGCGTAGTTCGTTGGGTGGTCAATGAACAAGTTGCTAGAAGAGCGCTGCAAATGTTGCCTCATTTGAGAAGATGTGTGGGCGAAGTCAGGAAGCAGGAAGAAAGAAAGCCGAAGGAAAGTCATCCGAATTTCAAACGGAGCTTTTCGTCGGTATTCCGATCAAGAATGTTCACTGTTTTGGTTGATGCGGTAGACGATAAGATGCTGGGACCAACGTTGGATTTTGTCATCATGTCTGAATCAATCGACCGTTGACGCAGACATGATGACAAAATTCAACGTTGGTCCCAGCAGCTCGACCAGTCGTTTCCCAAACATTTTGTTTTCTTTTTGACGATTTGAAAACTGTTAAGTCTGAGCGTCAAATCAAAATCATTAATTGAAAAAAAATTGACGGTAAGTCATCTTCTGCAGGCCCTTAATATGGAAATCAGGTTTGCCCCTAATCGGCAATCAAGAAAGCGAGAGAATTTGCAAAAATTTCCGTCAAATACTGTTGATCTATATACTGTGGTTTTCTGAAGTAACTACTCAACAAATCTCCATTAACATACCCTTTAAAGTGAGACCGGAGGCAGTCCTTTCTCCATATAAATTACTAAATAAATTAATTTTAACTTCACAAAACAAAACAAACAACGAACAACAAAATGCGGGAAAAAAGCGGGGAAAATGCGGGAATTTTAAAATTAGGATTGTGTGGCCACCATGCTATAATGTCTGTGAACGTTTCAGAATATTAATTAAATATGTTTGAATATTTATGGTAGCTGTGTATAGCCTAAAAGGCTACGGTCACTACCGTATATCTAGAGTTCTGAACTCAACGTCAGTTTTTATGAACCTGAACATCCCGAGATAATCTGATAATGGCTGGTGAGCTTACAGAAGCTTCACTGGATGTGTTTGAATGCATACCGTTATCTTTCATAGATTATAAAGCTAACTTTACGGCTATAGTTCCGAAATTCTGAACTCAAGGGCAGCTTTGATGACCTAGAACATTTCAAGATATCTTGTTATATTGGTCGAACTTAAGAAAACGCACTTAATTTGGTCAAATATACATTGTTACCTTGTTTAGTCCAAAAAGCTGTAGATTTTAAGCTTCAATTCAAAACTTAAAATCTACAGCTGTAGATTTTATGTTTTGAATTCCAGGAAAGTTTGGATAAAACAGCCGAAGATTATCTCATAATGTCTGTTGTTCTTCCAAAATATTCAATGCATATGTTTCAATACACATCGTAGCTTTGCATAGCCCAGACAGCTTTTCTTAGAACTGTAGCTCCTATGTTCTGATCTCAAGGATAGTTTGGATAACTTGGAACTTGCCACTTTGCTTTATAATTTGTTTTGACTTTAAGAATGTTAATTGAATATGTTTGAAGATTTTTTCTAACTTTGAATTGCCTAAAATTTACTGTTACAACTGTAAATCCTGGCCTTCTACACTATTCAATCATTATTGTGAAATACTTATTGTGCCTTTCCACACATTAAAAACCTACTGTAGATCATATGTTCTGCACTCAAAGACTGTTTGGTTGACCTAGATCATCCCCGTTAATCTCATCAGGTTTTTTTACGCTCGAAAATATTTACTGAATATGGTTGAATACGTAGCGTAACTTTGTATAGCCCAAAAAGCAATAGTTACTACTGTAGATCTTAAGTTCTGAACTCAAGGACAGTTTGAACGACCTAGAACATCATAAAGTTATCAAATAATGACTTTTTCCTTCCAAAAGGTTCATTCAATAAGTTTGAATACATATCATAAACTTATATAGCCCTAAATTCTACTGTTACGTTCATCGTACATAACGTTCATCAACAAGAATCTAACAGTACGTATGCATTTGTACAATATTCTTAAACAACGCTTTACACTAATAATAAGGCATTTATTTTTTCTTACCGAACTTCTTCATATTCAGGATGTTCTAGGTCGTCCATTCGGTCTTAAACTCATATGCTTTTTATATTTGCCACATACTTTGATGGAAAACAAATTTGCCCAAGACAGTGTACACTTTTATTCAGTCTGTGTGAACTGGTTAAAATGCTAGCTGCTGAACTTGAGTACAGAATACAGAATTGAGGAGTATTGGAACTAGTTGTTTACTAAGAAAATGGCTGTAGGTGAGCTTAAATACCCTAAGGTGATTATGGTAGGTGAAAAAAGCTTTACATGGCAACGGCTCAAAAAAGGGATTGAGGCGTTTCAATACTGCGTATTGACTTGTCTTCGCAAAAACGAGCTGCGGATCAAGGCCGTCGAGAAAAAAAAGTTGCAAGATTACAGGCTTTTTACAAAAAAAAAAAAACAGGGTTGAATACTTAATCCATTTTTACTGTACTTATGAAGCAAATGTAGATTAAATGTGATTAAAAAATACTAAAATTTGGAAATCACTTTTTAGTCACTATTTGGTCACTATTTTTATTATTTTAGTCACTAAAGTCACTATTATTTATCCATAAATCCGCTACCAGCCCTGGCCGGCCCAAGCAATGCTTCGCTTCACCAAGATCTTTCATCTGGAATCGGCTGCTCAGGAACTTCGCCGGGACCTTCTTCAGTTGCTCGTCGTTAATGAAAATGAGCAAGTCGTCGACGTATACAGTCAATATCAGCATCTCCTCGTCTTTGATTCGGTAGTAAAGACAAGCATCCACCTTTGAACGCTCTAGTCCGAACTCTCGAAAGGGCGCATTCAACAGCTGGTTCCATGCACGGCTGGATAGTTAGGTTCACGCTGAAAGCTTCGGGTTGGCTACATATATATCACCTCGAGTGTACCGTGTAGAAAGGCGGATACAGCATCTATCTGGTCAATCTCCAAATCGCGCTTCGCAGCCATCGCCTTCAGGTAACCGATCGGGCCTTGTATCGCACGACCATCGACGTCGACACTTGTTCCGGGTGGCTTTTTGACCTAGATGTGGTTTCTCGCCAGGGTTCCGATCTCCTCCGAACGCCCATTGTTCTCGGTCCCTTCATTTATTTCGGTCGCTTACTGTGGGTTCGTCCATCGGCTGTTATTGTTGGGAAACGATTGCGCAAGTATGCTTCTACTTCTTTCTTAGAGTTTCAAGCCTATTGCTTGCTCTTAATGTAGTGTCCTTAATTAACTTCTTCAGTTATTCATTAAGAGCTTTCGATGGCAGGTACCATTTTTGCATTAGTATGATTGTGTGGCAAGTAAAATCATATCCTATGCCCTGGGATTCGAGAGGTTTTTCTTAATGAAAAATTCCTAGACCAGACCGGGATTCGAACCTAGCCACCGCCAGCATGGTGTTGCTTTGTAGCCACGCCTTTATCAATTGAGCTAAGGGAGGACCCAAGGGATCGCAAGTGTGCATATTGTACGAAACGAAATCACCATACTTGCCTGGGGGACGGCGCTCTCGACCGCAAATTGTGTCCTGGATTGGCTAGTTGTACTGCCTCGCAGTCGGTGTCGCTGTTGGATGTGCTGCTTTCAGATGATTCCACTGGTGCGATTGTTCCTTCCGAAGCTGGAACATCCGTCTGGATCGTCCGTTCAGAGTACGTTCTGGAACCCTCGCTGGTAACTCTTCGATCTACTTGGTAGTTTCAATCTCCACGGAGCAACTGGATCTTTCTGGACAATCTCCTTTCGTCGGTTGACTCCCGAATTCCTGATGGATAACAGAATCGCCGCGAGGTCCGGGACTTTCGGAACATCCTCTACGGGAACGTCGTAGGAATTGTTTGATAGGGCACTCAAAAGATATCGTATTTCGCTAACGAAATACGGTGAGTGCTTCGCCGGTCTCATTGAAAGAATAGCCTGAAATGAGCTGAGACTATCCGTAAAAATGAAAAATTGATCAGAGGGAAGAGAGGCAATTCGCTCTAATGCATAGTGTTCTGCAACGTATACGGAGCAAGGATTTTGAAGTTTGAAGGAGGCGCTATGAATTTCATTAGAACACCAAATCCAGCCGAATCATTTGTTTTTGAGCCGTCGGTGTAAAACTTCCTGTCACATCTTATATGGCCAAACTTACTTGCAAAAATTGATGGAATGTACTCCGAACGGAGTGGATCTGGTATTCTACGAGCTTCTTGCTTCATGGTCAGATCAAAAACTACAGTAGAACTAGAGAAGTCTTGGGAGTAACCACGATTAGGAATATTCGAAGAAGGTCTCACCTCAAGAGTCATGAACTTTGTTTGAAGATTTCGTTCGATTAGCTTTTGAAAATATTCAATTAACAATGGATTTAGCATCTCACAGTGAATGAGGAACCGGAACGATAGCTCCACAAAACGATCTGATAAAGGAAGAACTTCTGCTAATACCTCCAAGCTCATAGTATGAGTTGAGTTCATGCAGCCTAACGCGATACGAAGACAACGATGCAACGCTGCAGCTTCAGAATATGACCTTTCGCGGCGGATTGAAAACAGAAACAACCGCACTCAAGACCCGACAGAATCGTTGTACGATACGGCTTTATCAGATCTACCAGGTGGGCTCCCTACCATGCTCCGGTGATAGTACGCATGAAGTTTACTCGCTGCTGGCATTTCTGAAGCAGATACTTAATGTGGATTTTCCAGGTGCATTTAGAATCGAACCAGACCCCTAGGAGTGAATTCGATACTCAGCTGTACAATCCAGATAGACAAAATGTCTAGGGTATCCTGCAACGGTCCCTGTGGGTTGTTTGCCCCGGGTCCTACAATTGAAACAACAGTGTCATCCGTAAGCTGTCGCAGCGTGCTATTTGTACAAATAGTTGTTTAATAATGGTGAAAGGCGACACTCGTGGAATTTGTCTCAAAGGACGTCTACACAAACTGAATCAAAAGCCCCCTCAATTTCCATGAAAACTGAACCCATTTGCTCATTTTGAGCATAGGCCAGCTGTATTTCTGTTGGACGCAGCGCAAGACAATCGCTCGTTCTTTTGCCTCTGCGGAAACCAAATTGTGTATGAGATGGAAAGCAATCCATTTGTCGATCCGATGGAGAATCATCTTCTCTAGCGGGACAACATCGCAATTGAACGATACGAGTTATAATCCGACGCAGGTTTCCCGGGGTTTTGTATAGCTCTAACTCTAACCTGCCTCCATTCATCCGGAACAATATTGCTTTCGAGGAACTAATTGAAAAAGTTCAGCAAGCGCCTCTTTTCGACGTCAGAGGTTTTTCAACATTTTGATTTTATCCATTCCTGGTGCAGAGTTGTTGCACGAAAGAAGGACAAGTGACAATTCGAACATCGAAAAGGGCGCATCCATTTCGTTACGATTGGTTTGAGAATCGCGAGCAATTCGTTGCACCGGAACCGAATCAGGGCACACTTTCTGGGCGAACGCGTAGACCCACCGGGTAGAGGTTTCCTTATTTTCATTCACCGACGACGCATTTCGCATTCTTCTCCCGACTGTCCGAAGAGTTCTCATCGACGTCTTACGTGAAGGGCGTTTCTTGGCCTTGACGAGGCTCTTCAACTTACGTTCAACTTACGTTGAGGTTTCGGATTGTGATGCACTTCGTCGAAAGCGTCTTTATCTCTGACCCGTTTGCCGCATGAAGCACAAAAGGAATCGGTTTGGAGAGTTTTTCTTGTCTCGTCGCTCAAAGCAGTTCCTGGGAATAAGGATTTCAAGGAATTGTGCCGAAGGGAAACTCTGTTTGGACCAGAGACACGTTAAGGAAATAATCGAGCGTTTTGGCATGAAGGATTCCCACCCTGTCGCCACCCCTACCGAGTCTAGTGTGAAACTGGATAAATCGATGGCTCCTAAATGCAAGAAAGACAAGGAGATGGACTCGATTTCATCACCATCGATCTTAGCTCATGGTGGGAACGGGAACTAACGTTGTCTGCTCGTGTATTTTGTCTTTGACTCAAGTCTGAAGCCATCTCTTCAAAGTTGCGTGCTACGATATCAACTTTGTCGGTGAAGCCAAAAAAATAGACGGCTTTCTGGAGATCGTTCCACTCGTGTCGCCTTTCGAATCACACCCTCCACAAACATACCTTGCCTTACCAATCTGACCAACGCCGGTGTGGCCTCTGCTGTACACAGAAGTTGTCTCCATTCTATGCGATCCATTGCTGCACTTCGCCAGCCTCGCTGGCTGCGAAGAGTTGGCAGGTCGTCTTCTACAAACATATGTTTTCTAACAAACAACAAGATGCAAGAAGTGATTACTAGCCCCTGAGTCGAGCATAAGCTTAAGCTACTCACTGCATCTCGGCTAACACGCTATGCTGTCTGTCTTTAACACGACTGATCTTGATCCGTTAGCAATATTGGCATTGGTCCTGTGTTCAGGTTATCAATCTTCGCGTGGCCACATTTGCCACAGATATAACATTTCGCGTAGAAATTCTCGATTCCTTCCTTCCTACGTTGGACTCTAAACGTTTCGACTCGTCGCTCAGCAACCGGCGCTTCATCAAGTCGTAGGTTAATTCATCATCCGGGAGAGTTCAACTCAGTGCCGCAAACGTTACTTTCCTCCAGTTTTGAACCGGGCACTCAGTGCGCAATAATGTCCCTTCCTTTCTCTGAAATAATTCCCGTTTGCTTGCTAGCGGGCGGATGTATCTTCGGGAAGCTCCTAATTGTCTTTAGTTGCAGCCTTGTGCTGGATTTGATTGCCTCCAAAATGAACTAGTTCACCTAAATTTTGATTGAACATCGTGGACGTCAGTAAAATGTCAAACACGCCAGTTACAAGGCGCAACCTACTTCGATCTTCCTGTTTAGTTTTGTAGAGTCGTCAATCCCACAAGTTTGAAAATTGAATGCCTGAAAAAGATAAAAACGAATCATCAATATAACTCATTCAATCACGGATAGAACAATCGCAAAAACAGGGGGGCAAGATTCCTTTGACTACAAAATGCATCACTAACGAGTCTCCAAACAAGCTACATACGTCTAGTTCTAGTTGGTTATGTCTCTCCGGTAGTGGAATTTCTAACAAACGGTGATGGGCAACGGTAGTTCTAAGTTTTGTTTAAGCAACAACTCCTCCCTCCCCTTCCGACGTAAGCCACCGAACCAAGAGCCCCCCTTTTCTAACGTTCCGACTTTCCTCTCCGCAGGTCCCGCCGGTCGCAGTTTGGTCGAGATCCAGCACCTGTCCGGTGCCAACATCCAGATCTCGAAGAAGGGCATCTTCGCGCCGGGCACCCGGAACCGCATCGTCACCATCACCGGTGCCCCGAATGCCATCAACGTCGCTCACTATCTGATCGAGCAACGGATCCAGGAGGAGGAGGCGAAACGGGCCTGCCAAACGACCACGGCGGCAGCGGCGGCCGCAGCCGGCAAAACCGCAGCCACCGTCGTTACGCAGTAAAAAAGCATAAACACACACACACACACACACCCACACATACTAAAGCATGAGCAACACAAAACCATTTACTTCAAAAACCGATGCGGGATGCGAGTAAAGAAAAATAAGGAAAAGAAAGAACACACACACACATACATACATACACACTTGGCGAGCAAAGCGAAGCGCGAAGTATGAAAACCCGATATAATAATAATTATTAAAGTAATTGTTATTTTAGTAGGTAAATTGAAAATGGAAAAACAGAAAGTTTTAACTTGAGTTAGTAGACAGAACCTATAGTGCGGGGAAAAAAATGGGGATAAATTATATGATAGATAAGTGAGAAACCATATAATTAAAAGAAAAGAAGAAGCAAAAAAACATAGTTAAAAACAAGCGATAAACAGACAAAGAAGAAAACTTAAATATAACACTGACACACACCCACACAGAAACATACACACAACACACACACTCACAGTTTACTTCGTTCAGTGCTGTGTTTACCACTATCGTACTACACCATTGTTGATTTCAATTCAGTCAAAACCATCGTTTCGTAACCAATAGCAACGCGTTCACAGAGTTTTTATTTTCGAACTTCTCAGTTTAGTTCCATCTTTATTTTTCACTGTCTAGCTTAAGAGAAGAGATGTTTTTAAGTTTTTTTTTATATACATATTCATATTTTTATTATGTTTATTGAAGAAAAAGAAGAAGAAAAAAAATGGAAGAAAGGCCAGGCCTAAAGATTTGTTTTGTTTAGCTGTTAGCGAAAAAAAAAATGGACGAGAATCGAAAGTATATTTTTCGTGGGGAAAAAAAGAACAATAGCAAAAAACAACAACCATTGGTCGATTGATTTCTGTGTCAACTCTCTTGCGGGTAGGACTATTTTAGGAGACAACAAATAAACAAACGAAAAAAAAACTAATGAAACGTGCACTTGTATAAAGTCTACATTTTATGTATGTGTTAGGGATTATTTTTCGTTTCTATTTTGCCATAGTTTACATACAGTTAGATCACAAATGAACTCACACACACAGACAGACACAGACAGAGACATAAGCATCCACAATTAGGGCAACAGTTTTAGGTTTGTTACGGAAGGAAGAGATGAAAAAAGATTTAACCATTGTTGAATGTTAGGAAAATTCACCAAACACACACACACACCTACAAACAAGGCACGCACGTCGTACAGCCGGATTATATTACCAATACTAACACGCGGGGAAGTGCATATATAGAAACAAAAACAGAAACAATACCGTGCGTGTTGCAAACAAAGTCATATAGGAGAGTAGGAAATAATTTAGGTAATTCGCAAGAAACGAGTAGGAAGGGTAAAGTTTAACCATTTTTTTAAATTACTAGTTAGCGTTTAGTGTCTAGTTTAGCGCAGTGGTATTGTGAAAAGAATTTTAAATTCTTCGTTCTCTTGTTTATTTCCTTAACCAATTTCTGACATTGGCAACGAGTCAATAGTTATTGTTTTTCCCGTTTCAAAAACTATATTAATCCACTATTAGGAACGGGGAGCGGGAAATGTTTCCCCGGATAGAGGAAGGAAGAAAGCGGAACATGTGCAAAATAATAATTAACAAACAAAAAAAAAAAGCTATTACATAACCTCAATTTTTCTCATGTCAACTTGCCCCCAACGGCAGCGCGATTCGATCGGAGCAGCCGCAAGGTCAGGCGACGGACGTTACCAACGCGCACGAGGTCAAATTGACGTCAGAAGCGTTAACTTGTTTTCCAATATAAGCTTGCATAGATGCAATCTGTTAATGTTAAAACCAAAAAGACGTTTTCTCCATTTAAACATGTTATAATTCCTAGGTTATGAGATACATTACTACGCGCATTACATACATTACACACACGCACTCACACAAAACATCTTTGTTTATGAAACAGAAACAACACAACGCGGTGTCATCACACACACATTCACACACTCACACAAAGAAAGAAAAAAAATCTTTATTTTAGTTGTTTTGTTTGTTTTCTATCCGTTCGTCAGCATAGCTACGTGTTATTTATAACCTATTACATCACAATGATAAGAAGATGAAGAAAAAAACCTATACATACACCCACATTAAACATGCACGTACCCGTTATATTTTGTTTTCCTTTCCTAAATGAAACACAAACACATACACATCTAAACGTAAAACAAAAAACAAATGAAAATAGAAAACAAGAAAAAAAAACACAGAAGAAGAAATATTTATAGCCAATTTATCTTTAACAAAATAAAACGAAGCAAAAAAATCTAGTTTTTAATTTAACGTGTCGACGAGGTTTAAAACAACAAGACGTTACACAAAAAGTTTGAAACACAGATAAGAAGAAAAAAAAACATTAAAAGAAAGGAAGGAAGGAAAAACAATTAGTGATATGTAGGAAACGAAAATTACTAAAACAAAAAAAAACAACAACAAAAACCGGGGGAAGACAGTGGTAAAGTTGTGACCAGGTTAATTACGCACGCACGCTCCAGCCCCGTCTACATTCTACCATTATTATTAAATATTCGTACGTTTAAAGCAAGCAAGCAAGCAAGCGAAAAAAAAAAGAAAGTTTATAATCATTTTATTTTCATTAGCGAAAGCGGGAAGGAGAACAACAAAGAAGTGAAAGAATAGAAACATGAAATGGAGAATATACGGGATTAAAAATGAATGAAAAACCAAAAAAAAAAAATGAACAGCTTTGAGCGCTTTTTTTGTTTTATTTTTTCGTTGAATGATTTCCTTGATTTCGCTCTTCTTTTTGATTGGATTTTTTTTTTATTCGAGGCCGGATTGTTCTTGTTGCGGGAGCCAATGTGCTTGTTAATTCTCCTCCATTAGTGTCTGCAGCTTGATGACATTGTTCCACCAACGGGTGTCGACTAAAAAATGGGAATGAAAATTGAAGTTCAGTTCAAACTGGATGATTTCCTGCAAAGGGTTAACTTTAGTCTTCGAAGTAAGCTTAGTGAATATTTGTGATCATAGGGTGAATGAAAGCAACTTTATTTCCAAAACTCTCTGATTTTGAATTTGACTTAATCTGTTCCGGCTTGCAAGGCTATGCTTAGTTCGACTGGAGCCACGTTGGACACTTTGCACCTACAACTAGGGCACCTGAGAATGCAGGACGTGAAGCTACGTGCTGGTTGAGTTGTGACTGAAGTTCAAATTAACACTGGAAGCGCTGGAGATTGCCGTATTTATCCAATGGGGAAGTAAACGAAGCTACCAGTTGGCAAGTAAGGATCAAGAGCAACAAATTTTCTTGAAGCCGTTCATACCGTTGCTGAACCGATAGAAGGAGCATCACTGTTCGTGTACTTCTTGAAGTCGAAGTCTCAAGATGAAGTCCTTGAAAGTTTCAAGCAATTTCACCCATTAACTGAATGCCAGACTGGTCGTCGATTGAAAACGTTGCGCAGTGATAATGGTCAGGAGAACACCAACCGTTGTGGCTGTAGCTGCTACAGTCTATCGATCGCCAACCCGTGAGCATGACTCAAGACCCGACGAGGTATGGAGTGGCAGGAAATCAAATCTTTTGCATGTTCGTAGATTTGTTACGAAGGCTATTGTGCAAATTCCGACAATCAAACGCAGAAAGATCCGAGGTCACGTGATGTATACTGATTTGATCCGAGGATGATACCAAGAGCTATCGCTTGTATGCTACCCAAACAAGGTGTATTTTCAAGAGGCGGTAGGTGATTTTCATCAGTGAAGCTCCATGCAAGCGGAGAAGAAGCAATCTACTGTTCCGATAGAATTCGCTGATGTTCCTGTTAATCCACAACTCTCTGATTTTGAATTTGACTTCACTCCTGAGGTTCTGGAAGCCGCAGACCAATTCTTTTCAAACTCTTTCTTGGTCTTGCACTCCTTACCACTCTTCTTGAAGTTGCACTCGCCGATAGTCCAGCAGCGTACAAACGGACGAAGCTGTGGACAATCGGGAGGATTGATGTCTTTCTCATCGAAATCTACTTCATTTTCTTCCATCCACTGTACTTTGGTTTTGGCGTGATTGGCTGACCAGGCCTATCATAAAGGATGACCTTGTACTGCCTGTATAACGGAAGCATCTTTTTCTGCAAACAATCAATACCGCTAAACTTCGGCATAAATCGATGCCTAGGAGCCATACGAGAAACTTCCGGCAAAATTTTTCCACCTCGGAACGACTTTTCGGAGATGTTCACATCTTAGCCGACGAGCTTGGTGTAAAATTTCGGTCCTGGAAGCGTTCTGGAGGAGTCCTCTTTCGCATATGTTTTGTCATCGATCAAAACGCAGGCAGACGGTCCTTGCAAAAGTCAGCTGTATAACATTCTGGCTTTGGTTTGCACTCTGGATTTTGGATCTGTTCACTGCTTCATATACAGGGTGTCTCACAAAAGGTGCCACTAAAACAAAATGGGATTACAGCAATACAAATCAACCAAATCAAAGCATTTTTTTTTCATTTGAAAGATACATGTCATAGAAATAAACCATATTAGATCAATTCGAATCTCTCGCCCTTTTCCTTGATAACTTTGCCCAAAACGCTTTGTAAATCCATCGCAGCTGGCACGCACGATTTCATGAGGAATTTGGTCCCAAATATCAACCAGATGCTTCTTGAATCGATCTTAAGTAAGCACTTTTGTAGAGCCAACATGTTGAAGC
Organism: Aedes japonicus; assembly: GCA_034211315.2. Taxonomy (NCBI): domain Eukaryota; kingdom Metazoa; phylum Arthropoda; class Insecta; order Diptera; family Culicidae; genus Aedes; species Aedes japonicus. The sequence continues at coordinate 17,398 of JASCZW010012275.1, forward strand.
ATATAACCCCAAGCAAAGTAGTCAAGTGGGTTGAGATCCAGTGAAGATGCAGGCCATTCTTCGCTTGTGATGAAATCGGGCAAATTTTCCGCGCACCACGCTTGTGAGCTGGAGCTGAGTCCTGTTGGAAACAATATGGTGTATTCCCATACAGCGTTGAAGCATGAGGAAGGAACATTCTGGGGTTTATAACTATCACTTTTACATCACTTACACATCACTTCACCTTGAAAAAAAATGAACTCCGTGAGCTGGAAGTAATGGTGAAGTGAAAATCGTAGTAGCCCTCAGAGAATTTACGGTTTGCGTCACTTTTTTCGGTGGCGTGATGGTGTCGTGGCAACCATAATAACACCGAATTCATTGGAATCGTCACCTCGGATGAACTCTTCCTAATTTTTTTCACTTGGGTGACATTCGTAATAAGGTTTTTTGTTTTCACTTCGTTTTCACCGTGAAGTGAATACTGTAATAAGCTCCTTTATTTCAAACTTTTGTTAGTCATGGAACATGTACTATAGTTTGAATTATGTTTTCACATCAGCAAATGCACCGATTCGTTTACCGTCATCAGCAACATCAGCCCATCTGTGTTCGTGGATGTGAACCAAGCTTTTGCAGCTGGACGACCATCTACGTTTGACAAATTTCAGCTTTTGGATCTCCATTCTTGCAAAGGGAGGCGCACTATTTTGACAGCCGACCCATTTCCGTCAATCATCGCCCCTGATCATCGCATCCGTGCCATTTCGTAGCAGCTATAGCTTACCTAACCGCTCAATTTCTTATAGCTCATTGGTAGAATGGATCATGCAGTAGATTTTTGACGACCTCTTGTCCTGGAATTCATGATCATGTGCTGACCTCTGCCGACCAGAAACTTTGTCACAATTTTGAATCACACCCATTACCCACAGAAGAGTATTCGAACCGGGATTCATGCACTTGTCAATCTCGCCTAGAGCGTACAGCAAATAGTTGACATGTTCAAATTTCTCCGGCCAGATGGTACGTAGGCATTACGCTAGCTGTTCAACTTCTCGTAGAATTTGGGTGTGCCGTTAGGACGGTACAGTGCCTCCATTGCAATGCATTGCTTCGCTGTCTCGTTCTTCCATTTCACTCTCGTATGATGTTGCAGCATTTTTCCCCGTGCCTCATTCTTCTCCTCAACTGACTGCTCGTATTCGCCGTCAAAGCAGTCATTTTTTTGTTTGGAACAGAAGTACCTAATGTCACTATTGCAGAGCTAAAAATGGCGGTTTGAATATCTCTCCAGCCATCTTCAAGCGTAGTTGCGCCAAGCTGCTCTTGGTAGGGCTGCTTACAGCTGTTGAACGTATTTCTGGGCAACTCCGGCTTCTCAATGGAATGCGACGCTTGTTGTATGCCGTCGAAACTTTTGAGCGCAACTAGGCAGTGGTCCGAATTTATATTCGCACTGCGGTACGTTGATGATATCGGAGAAGAATTTACCGGCAGTTAGAACAGGGTCTATTTGATTCTCTGTTCGTTGGTCAGGTTATTACCAAGTGGCTTTTTGTGGAAAGAAGGTATTTAGAAATATTTAAGCACGACAGTTCGCGTAGTTCACGTATCGTTTGATATGACATGCAGGTTGTTTGGCCCAATCCGATCAGTATGTCCTACCTGAGCGTTGATGTCGCCTTTAACGTCCCGCCGCAGGCAGCCATCTTATTTTGCTCTAGCTGCGCGTGGAATGGGCATCTGTTTCGTCATCGGTTCTCCTTTTGCGTGGGCAGTGTAATGCACCATCTGAAACAAATCAGTGGAAGCGATAGGTTGGGAGGGAGTATCAGTTTTGGGGACGGCTGGCGTCTTCAAACGCTCCATCTGCTCCAGCGACCGGTTCGCATAATGTACCGCGGCTACATCCAGCCAGCACACGACATCGTCCTTCGGTAAGCACTTCGTATTGTACACCTCCCCGTTGACGCAAGTCCCGAAGAAAAGAAGAGCGGCTTTGATATTCCCTTCGCACTGAGAGGAACTTCGTGTGAGAGATATACTTCATGTCACCGCTTACCTCCTTCCTGGAAGACGTGAAATAGCCGGTCCCCTGTAAGGCATTGGCGTCCAGCGTCAAATATGTCTCGTCGTTCATGAACACAACCACGTTGCGCTTCGCAGGGAAGAAATCCTTGACGGTTACCTTCAGTCGCTGTGTTTGGGTGACGCTTGCGGGTCACTGTCCACAGTGGCCATCGAGATTTCCTCCACACATGCAGCAATGGGACGTAAGACCAAATGATCATTCGACGTAACTGAAGGTACCAACAGTAAGCGATTAGTGACTGAGTTTAACAGTAGCCCCAAAATGTTCAATAATATGATCATTTACCTCTAGTGTCGACGATGATAAACTGTTATGCAGAGCAATCAATACACCTCCGGAATGTTTTTTATTGCTGGTTAATGGATTGCAGTAGCATACATAGACCGTCTATCTCTCATCCAGCGTCATTCAGCCATTAGAATCCATATGTCAAACGAAGACTCTTTCGCCGCAGTGTAAAAGTCTTCCAGTTTTGTGCGCACCACCCGTACATTTTGATAGTATATAGAGAGTCCTGTAACTCGGCCGGATATTGTGGAATAAGCAGGCGTAGAGAACCTACAAAAACAGACGATTTAGGGAGCGAATTATACAAAGCGAATGCATACTTGCCTGCATTAGGGGGTCTGGAAGATCCCTTCTCCGGCCTCACAAACACGGCCGGAATGACTGTCGACCAGTGACGGTAAAAATCAATTCATCTGCACTCAAATAAGCTAAAAATGAAGACAACCTTAACGGACAGACCAACTGTCCTCGTAAATTTGAATTTTGAAATGACAGTATTTTCTTGACCAAAGTAACCGTTGAGTTTCGAAGTCATTAGTTGGTTTTTTTCATTCGTCGATGCATGTTCGTTATCGTCTGTGCTCAAATTCCATATTCAGCTTTCAGCCAATTTCAGCTAGGTTGGGATGATTTTGAGTATGAAATGAGTATTTGGTTCCTTTGATGTAGAACATGGTGTGTGATGGTTTAGGCTCAGATCGAAAAGTTACAATTACTACAAGTTGTAATTATGATAATAGAGGGCAGTAAGACACTGTTCATAAAATGGATGAATTGACAATTACTTTTTGAAGTTTGACGATCACTTGCGATTTTAACATAGCTGGAATGGAAACTTAAACTGTAATGAGTAATAGAAAATCGTGTAGTCGTAGAAACCCATCGCCCTTGATTTTGACATCTGTGATTTCCAATACAAATACGATGCATCTACAGTGACTCGAAATGCTTCTCAATGCGTATGATAGTAAGTGATAAAAACAGACACTGCTGTTGCCCGCTGGCAGGAAGTGCTCCACTATGGTGAGGGAACTTGGGGCTTCCTTACGGCAGGCTTGCATCCTGATAGTTATCGATTCACATGAAATGGTAGAGTCGTCGTTGATTGCCTGAGACTGTTCAAATTGTACTTGCCACTAATGGCTGACTAGAAGACCCCTTCTCCTGATCTAATACGCTGGACCGGGACGAGTGATGAACGCTGGCAGGAATTGCGCGACTGTGATGAGGGGGATAAGTGGCTTCCAATGTGCAAATACTGGTGCGTCCCGGGGAAAAAAGTTCTTAACAAAAATTCATGACCGGGGTGACATATGGGGATGTCTCTTGTAGTTGAAGCAGTGGTGTCATTGGTCTCCTGGTTTACAATGGGATCCGCAGTTCTAATGGACCTATCAATACTCTCTTCACATCTTTGGTTGTAGCAGCAATTGTTGTCCAATACTAGGAACGCATGGTGGTGGAAAGATATTTCCAATGTCAAGACATTATAATTTAATTATCGCACTTCACGCAGTAAAAACATAATTAGTAATGGATCATTCTTTGTTGTACGGAATTTGAACATTGTGAAGACCGGATGAAATTAATATCATTCTTTCATGAATTTGCGAATTTTTGATCGAACACTTTTCATCAAGTCCCGGACAAGTGTTTCATCACATTTTTTGGACGCCTGAGCCCAAATTTCTTGGATTTCGTACATATTATCAGCTGCTTTACCAGTCTTTTTGAAGAGTCTCTTCATAGACGAAGCTCAGGGCGCTCAGCTCAGATTGGCGGAATGATGTCTCTCTCAACGAAATCTAGATCCTTTTCCGCGAACCAATGGAGAGTTGTTTTGACGTAATCTGTTTGGCGTAAAAGAGTGGAGGGGTACTATGATCCGGATAAAAAGGCAGTAACCTCTTCTGCAGACAATTAGATCGATTGATTTTCGCATTGATTGTTCCGGTAGTGCAAAAAATTGTAAACTTCATACCGTAGGAACATATTGCTTGCCATACCAGCAATTTTCGACCAAACTTCTCCACTTGAATCGACCTGACAGCATCGCTTACGGCAGTGTAATATTGTGGACCTGGAAGGGGTTTTGAGGCCTCTTTGAGATAGATCTCGTCGTCCATCAAAATACATGCATCCGGTCGATGCAAAACTCGCGAGCACAATTTCCTGGCCCTTTTTGTTGTGCGTTGCTTCTGTTCTGCACTTCGTTTGTCGATTTTCTGCTTCTTGTAGGTCTTCAGGTTGTTCCGTTTCTTGATACGTTGAATCGTTCCGACACTGGTTCCCGTTTTATTTGCCAAATCACGTATCGCCATTGATTTGTTCTTCCGAATTAGAGGTACCACTTTTTGATCCAGTGAGGGGATGGAAGATCCGGATTTACTGCCTCTTCCTGGCAGTTCATCAAAAGATTGGTTATGGTGGATTTTACACTCGAGTGATGAATTCCAATGCGCTTCGACAATTGTCGCATAGTTACACTCTTTTCACGTAGCCGTGTCCAAAATCTTAATTTTCACGTCTTTTTCAATGCGCGACAGTTTGAAAATGAAGAATTTAAACCGAAAGATGACAGTCAAACGCACAACATACTTTGATGAACACATTAAAACCATCACAAATACAAGCGTACAATGGAAATGTAGGCTTATTTTCGATTCATTCGTCACTGTTGGTGATCGAAGAGAGGCGACGGCAGATGATCCGGAATAGCACTTTGTAGCCGGCATTGTGGATTTTGATAGTAGATGGGGCATATATTTCACTTCTGCGGTAGCTGTTCGGTTTCCTATATTTTGACTATCAATCGATGCAGAGAGAATTAGAGTTTCTCCGGGTTCAGCTTGATGAGTTCAGCTCCGACACTCGTCGTCAAATGTTGTAGCTGTAGAAGACAGGTTGTTAAGAGAAGAACTATTGGATGGAGATACCTTAGTTGGTGGTTGGTTAAATAATGAAAATTTGCGGTTGATTGATCTGTCGGGGCTAACTAAAAGGTTTCCCATTAAGCGTTTACTATCTTCAAAGTTGAAAAAATGGCTTCTCTTGGTGGCGTGCATCCGAAAGGTCCAATTTTTCGTGACTCTTGCGCACAAATTGGACTGAATCTCATTGATGGCTTGAGTGATGTTGACTTTGAGAGCATCGGTGGTTTGCGGCTTATTGGTACACGATCTTGGAGGCCAGTTGACATCGCATCCACGAGAAATAAATCTCCTTTTGGAACCACATATCGTTCACATCCATATCGTCCAGATTTGGCCGGAAGAAGTCGGTAATCATGGCCCTGTAACGCTCTCCGTTGACGATGATGACCTCGCCAGCGTCGTTTTCGAAGGAGTACGATCCGATGATGCCTCTTGCCGAAAAAACACACCAAACAGTGACTTTCTGGGGATGCATCGTCACTTGGTGGACCTCGTGTGGATTGGTCTTGTCCCAAATTCGACAATTCACCCAGAAATGGGCCTCGTCGCTTAAGAAGGTTTTTTCGGACAAATTCGGGGTCTGCTTTCAAACTGATGATGATGATGAGGATGATGTAATACTACCATTTATTGTAGCAAGGTATCTTTCCATAGCAGTGGAATGATCTGAAAAAAAAAAAAACATTTGGTCATGATTCTATTGGCTTCGCATGGAGATGAGAAATTATCTGCTTCTGCTAACTTCATCAAAGATCGTTACTTCCGCGCTGGGGAGAATACAAAAAATAACAATCAAAAGTGTATTCTATTGTTGTTTGCGATCATCAAGCTTCTGAATGAAGGGCCAAGAACGTTTGGGCGGGCCCGTAAGCAAAGGCACTTACGCGAAACCCACGATAATAGGGAAGATATTCTCCTTCCAAGAGCAAGTTCACATTCGCAGCACTAGAATCGATCCCTCGATTTACAGAAACAAATCCAATAGATGGGGTTCAAGAGCCTGCCCTCGTTCCGCTATTTGTTAACAATAGGGAGGATGCAGTCCCCTGCTCCTTATCTAAATCGTTTCACTTGGGTGCCCTGATGGTCTCTCCTTTTCCCCGTTATAAGTTATTTAATGTATGGTTTATTTTGTTGTGGTCATTTGACTGCTTACCTTGTGTTGGAAAATTAGGATGAAAGTAAAATTGGGTTTATATAGCGCTCTTTACTTACTGCTTCAATTTCCTTTTGATGTAGTGTCCATGTTGTTGTCACTTGTCGACAGTTCATTCCCGATAAATTTCCACTTATTAATTCCATCACGTTTAATTCTAGAAGACAAGAAACATTGTACTGCGTGCTACATTCTGGAATATCAGGGCAATGATCCCCCATCGCATCTTCAAGTGATCATTACAAGCATTTGGTCAGGCACTTTTGAACGTTGATGTGGCTGCCTATTCAAACAAATTCTGCCGGGAGCCCATACCTCTTTCTGAACCGAAGGACAGTGCAGTCGGGGTCTGCTTCCAACTGCTCCGAAACCCAATCAGCGAACACACGGCGCTGTCTATGATCGTGAAGCTTGAGTTTCTGGGTCAATATGGGTATGGGTGCAGACCCAAGTCTCGACGCAATCTTCATCCAGTTGAAGTCTTGACTGTCGCGGGTCCTCCTGCACACTTTAGTTTAAAGCTGCGATATTCTCGGCAGACCTTGAGCTTTCATCGAACAAGTTTCCTCGAATTTGTTCACCCCATTGCGAATAGTCCCCTGGGTAGGACGATTAATGCGACCCGTAAAATGGGCGAAGCGCTTGGAACGTCCCTGCAAAGAATACTTATTGTGATCAAACAATTGTTATCATTTATACGGGTTGTTGAACGCTATAACTCTCGATGGTAATCTAAATGATATGAAAAACTGACAGCTAAGAAAGTAAGACACACTGAATAAATGACAGATCGTTTGACCCTTTTAACTTCAACAATATGGCCGCAATCAACTGGCAAAGCTAGGAAATTTATAACGAATGACCTTTTTTTACATCCAGTATCAGTCAAGGCTTGCTACAACTTAAGTAAATTACATTTTCGAATAAGTAGATCTTTTTTGTTGCGCCTAAATTTTCTTAGTTTGTTTATTAAGTTATGAACCGACATAAGCACGAACATTTCACTTCTTTACTGTAAATAAGTCAATCCATGTACACAGAAACAACACACATACAACTACAGACATAAAACAAAACAAGAATAGAAAATTATTGTAGTGATTTAACTAAAAAAAAAACAGAAACTGTTTATATTCAAATGAAAAACAAAAAAATGAAAAGTTGTGATGGTAGACAATTCTATTGCTGTTATTTGTTATGGAAGTATGAAGTAAAAATTACAACACATAGACACAGAACATAAAAATATAGAAAAAAAAGAAAACAACAAAAGGATTCCAATAACCTGATCGATACTTATGTAGCCCAAATAGTACTTGAAATATCCGATTACCTTTAATTTCCGATTGACAGTTTCATTGTTTGTCGTCGTTTCCAACAATCCGCCTACTTTGATCGAACTCCAAACGAAACGAAATTTCTATTAGTTCCGGTGTTTTCGTTGTGTTTCACGTCAGTTTCTAAAACAAAATAAAGTATTGTAGGATAAAATATAGTTAATTTTCAAGAAAAAAAAAATGGATGGAAATTAAGTACCTATATATATACATGTAGAATAAAACCAATTCATTCATTAAAGAAAAATACAATTAGGAAAGAAAGGAAGAAACACTTTGCATGCGTAATCATTATAAACAAATCCCATGACCCAAAATAATTAAAAAAAAAAACATCTAGGGCATTTTATAAATTTTACTCCAAACTTAAAGAAAACAGAAAAATGAAAAATACAATTAAAACCACAAGCAAGTTATTAATTGTGCAAGTCCCGTCTGAATAGTAGGATAAACTGAAACTATTTAATAGCAAAAGCAAAAGCAGTTATTTCACTATCAACTTTTCCATTTTACTGTCATGCACTCTCACATAGAAAAAAGAAGAAGAAGAAGCAGTTAAAACAAACGGAGTGATGAAATGTCATACAATTTGATTATATTTACGAGTTTAGATAATACAATAATAAAAAAAAGTAAACAAAACAGATTGTGGAGTATAATTATATCACGACAAATCTAGCGAATCAAATCAAAAAAGAAGAGAAAAAAATGGGGTTAAAGAATAGTAAGATGGAATAGGACAATGCATTTGCAGCCGCGATACAACCAAAAAAAAAGCATGTATTTTTATAGAGCGACTAACAGCCAGACTTCTGATTTAATACACAAATTTCCAATCTTTGTAACCCTCTTTATATGAAAACAAAAAAAAAGTGAAAATGAAAAATCTTATAACTATATTTATATTTGTAACGAAACTGGTGCAAAACAAATACATAATTTTAATAGTCGACAACTAGAATGGTGTGAAAATGATATGAAAAACTGACAGCTAAGAAAGTAAACAAACAAACAAAAGATTATCTCCCGTTGACACAGTCATACACAGACACACTTTTTAACGAATTTTGTTGACCTCCACGCCACACCACTCCAGGTACCGCGTATCATTAATCCTTTCCAAGATTCTAACCTTAAGGTAAGGAGCAGCTATCCCGAAGTCCAGAGATTGAGTGGTTGATGAACATACATAGACAATACTTAGGGCGAAGTCGGACTACCCTCTCTCTCTCTCCTCAATGCGTTTAGCAGCAGCACATTTCGTTCGAGAAAGTATTCATAACTTTTGAGTAGAGTTTCCAAAACCAGGTTAATCTCGGAATTTAAAGTTCCTTCCACAAGCGTTAGGAAAAAAAACTTAAAGGAAATCGATAGAGTACACACATACACATACGTACATACGCATACATACACACGATCACAGGTGTTCTGCTGTTCTGTGGAAGTTCTTTACAGATCGAATCATTGTAGTCTCTATATTCACGCGATTCAAGCATAAGCAAAAGAAAAAAAAACACTGTTGATACCACGAATCACTAGTTTTCTACAACTATTTTAAACCGAACTACAACCTCTCTAATTGGAGGTTAAGGAAAACTGTTGAAACATATGTCACTGAGACAAACACACACGCATACAAATACATAGAGAAACGTTGAAAGAACTGCAAACTTGCACCATCTTCGCAAAAAGTTAATTATTAAACAAAACTCTTCCTGTCATCCCTTTCATGTTGTTTTCTCATTGAAAAAATAAGAAGAAGAAGAAAAACTAATAGAAAATTAACAGAAAAAAAAAACTTAACTGCAAGCCAATAGATAGAGTGAAAATGTTTTTTTAGGAATGGAATGTAAAATTGTTGTTTACCTAAAGGAAAAAAAAAGAGAGAAAATTGTCCGACGATTGTGAAATTGAGGAAGGAAATCAAATTTTTAGCGCTTGTCGCAACAAAAAAGTGTCGAAAAAGTATATTCATAGGAAAACAAAACGAGAAGCGATGAGATACTCATAAGTGAACAACACAACACGATAAATTAACCTTAAACAAAACAGTTACCGTTCTGATTGATAATTCTTCAAAATACAACAAGAAAAAAAACAAAAAAAAAATAAACAAACCATCCAACCCTTTGTTTTGCTTCACCATCACATTCGCCATAACCCAGCTCCTCTCATCATGCCACTCTCAATCATTCGCATTCGCCTCATGCCCTTCGAAGTAAAACGCACATGCACTCACACATACACATACGCACCTCTTCGACATCTTCCTCCAATCGCCAACGCCTACTATGATACTGCATTCGAATTTCCCTCACCATTTTCAACTTCAACTCACACTCTCAAATCGACTCACTAAAAGTCTCGCTTTAGATACAGGCAAGCAATTAGCGAAACAATGATACAAATTTTCAAAACACAGGAAAACGAATGTTCTTAGTTTACAACTTACAGCAAAGCACAGATTCACGCTCACACAAACACACTCTCACACACACTCTCTTTAAAGTTAAATCAAATTAAGGAAAGCAAAAAAAAACAACAAGAAATCGCCCAGAATAAAACTTAATAAAGTAAATAAAAACTGAAATTCTATCCGTCAGCAGCAAAGCAAAGCAAACAAACATTCATATTTATACAACCGATTGCATTACACTGAAGAAGAAAAAAAAAAGAACATATTTAAGAAAGAGGATCAGGCACCGTTCAGCAGGCGAATCCAACCATTGCAGAAGGAAAATAGATCAATTACTAATAAATTAAAAAAAAAACCAGGCGGGGAGGTGGGAAGAAGCGCTGACGGAGCTGGCCTACCGAGCCACCCCTCAGCGGAGGAGATAAATTCTGATTAGTCAATATTTGATGAATATAAAAGAAGGAGAAGAAGAAAACTAAACAAAACAACCTTAGGGTATAAGCAAGCGAGCAGGTAGCAGCAGGGATAGGTGGCAAAACCAAAAAAAAAAACAAACGGTTGATGGAACGAAAAACAAGATGGAGGCGAGACGTGGTTATATGACGAGTTCGACGATGTCGACAGCTAGGATTAAGGTCGTAAGGCAACAAAACAAAGGAAGACACACACAAGAAAAAAAAATACACACACACAGCCGGACGGGGAAGTTTGTTAAATAATGTTTAATATTTAAATATCAAAAAGTAAAACTTATATTGAAAAATAAAAAGATAACAAAAAAGATTCGAAACTGGAAAAAGTGGCGATGATAACTCTTTTTTTTTTGTGCTTTGTTGTGATGACAGTTAAGGTGCAGGTTGGACAGAAATGCGTATATCAGAAGAAATCCTGCCCCCTCGGTTCTGTTCCTTACCCCGATGGGTCGCTGAATTTTCAGCATGTGCGATTATTAGCGGGCATCAGTGTGCCCCGATTACGCAAACTCTACGCTAACCTTATTTGCGTTAATCTGAAGTCTAGTATAGTAGTATATGGAAGACGGAACGCAGTTGCTGGGAAAACCTCCTCTCGTACACATCGCTAAAATCGGTCGACTACGATGGGCTGAGCATGTCGTAGGAATGTCTGACGACAACCCAGTTAAAATGATTCTCGAGAACGAACCGACGGGTTTAAGAAGAAGAGGCGCCCTTCGAGCAAGGTGGATCGATCCAGTAGAAGGCGACTTCTAAGGCGAAACAATCTGGCCACGACTTCCTTCGGAAGGGAAGTAAAGCCGTTGGTCCCGGATCATGTGTTGATGAGTACGATATTTGGGGTCCACGTGGTGGAGTCGTCTTCCTGGCGTCGGTGGTTGTTACCTTGTTTCACCTTGAGATAACTTCTGAATACAGTAGAGGCCTAGAACCAAATTCACCGCTTCCATAACATTTTCCGGGAAATCCTGGTTGATGCTGATT
>JASCZW010012276.1:0-29064 GCA_034211315.2 Aedes japonicus
AACCCTTTAATGGGCACCTAATGAAGCATTTGTGCATTGAAAGCACGTTCTGCCCATTATATTGCACGTACATTCTGATGATATGCTGCTTCGAACCCGGAAGGCTCTGATTGCGAATTATTTTCGCAGGTCAGCTGATCATGCGTCCGGAACAAGTTGTCAAATAAGGTATCGCATGGCACGTAATCAAGACCCATTTGCTGGGCATCGGGGCTGTTTTAGAGATAATGTGATTCTCTGCACATGCCACCGTGGGTTGTGTTGACAGAGATGGTCGATGGGAAGCTGTAATTAATTTACGCTACGGTTCAACTGGTGGAATAATTATGGAACCGGGCTTTGACCGGTAGATAAACGGAGTTTGCTCGAAGATGAAATAGGATATGGTTATCTTGTTGGAGTGAAAACGTTGCCGTCCGCTAATTTCTCCGCAGTGCAGTGGGTCAAAATTTGCTTTAACTTTATTGCATCACATTTTCGGAAATGATTTCATTTTGAAATTCCAAGAAGGTTTCTGGAATCTGTTTCAAGCTGGCATAAAAATTCTTCGTGGTTCCATGAGTGATAGGTAACAAGCTGATAATACTAAGTTGATGCTTCAAGCATCGGCACTCTTTTGTTATAGGACACAGCACGTTATCTATTGTTTCAGTTATCTACTGTTCTAGGGTACAATTGATCGTGTGAGCGCAGAAAAATAAACAATAAAACTGCTTTCCAGTGAGATATGATGCCTCGGCGGGTGTGTTTGGTCGGTGGTTTTTATAATAATTAAGAGGGGATATATAGTTAGAATGACCAAAAATTTTTTTTTTTATTACATAAAAAGTTAGTTAATTTCTCGTAGAATACGCTCCTGAAATTTTTTTTTTTTAATTCGAACTCCAAGTGTTTTTTTTCATCGTTTTTCGAAGACGCGTCTTTCCCACGCAGCAGGTATAATTAAAACATTCAACGCGTTTTTTCGGATTTTCTGAGTTTTTGCCAGTGATAACTCGAAAACTAATTATTCGATTAAGCTGAAACTATTAGGATTTCTTTACTATAGTATTACCTTCTAGATGAATTAAAAGTAATTGTAATATTTTAATAAAATATATGGGAAAATGTGATAAAATGGCGAAAAAAATGTGGATTTTAAAAAAAAAAAGTTACGCCGAAATTGCTTTTTTTTTTTCAATTCATGTACAAAATGTAAATGTAATTAATGTGATTATTTTGGGTAAGCAGGTTTAAGGTTTTTGTATACTATATGGATACACTTATAATTAAAGAAAAGTTTTGATCGATTTTAGTAAAAACTTCCCCTTGATTTTTTTTTTTCAAAAATGAGTTTTTTTTTCTCGTTCTAACTTTATATCCCCCCTCAATAAACTAATCAATTTTGATTCCATCATAGGGAAGGTCCATTAATTATGTCACGTGGTAGGGGGGGGGGGGGGGTTTGGTAAAACGTGACGATCCACACAAAAAAAATTAAAGGTCCATACATAAAACGTGACATAGGGGAAGGGGGGGGGGGGGGTGTAATAAAAATTCACTTTTTGCGTGACGTAATTAATGGACGTTCCCATATCTGAGCGCTAGCTAAACACTTCACCACCACCAACCACTACTATCACACTTTGTTAGTGGCTTCAACAGCATCTCTATCGTTGGTATAATTCGGCTTGAATTGCAAATCGGTACTATAATTTAACACAACTTGCTTTTAATTCAAGCAGAGCCTGCTTTCAATGAAGCGCGTTTTGCGTTTTGTTACACACTTTCATTTAACTTGCAGTAGGATAGGCCGACCGAACTTTGGGAGTACCACTTTTTACACATTGAGGATGGATCTTCGTCACAAGCGTCATTTGTTGGTTCTCTGTTTAAAAATGTATCCAGGCTGGCGCGTTTTTTTTCGTCGTGGTAATGGATGATCGTTGTATTATATCAACGCGATGAAGTTACATGAAGTAAGTAGAAACGACGTTCGTGCGATTTTGCAGCGGTTTTGCTGTTATTTTTTCGTTTTCAATTCACATTGTTAAGCGTTTTTGAGACGCTAGAAGGGCAGTTTTCCTTCATCCCATATCCGCATTCAATTTAAGTGACTAGTTTCCGAATATGATGATTTTGGAAGTTCTGGAACAACCGCTATCTTCCAGTAAAACTCAATTGGTCAAAATTGATAAATTTATGAAATTAGTTCATGGAATCAGCATTTTTGTAAATGCTGCTATGATCGTTATTTGATTGCACTAACTTGTGATGTAGAAAATCAGATCTGAAAATTCACTCTCAGGACGAAATGATTACTCGGATCCGCAACAACCGTAAAAGTGGTCAATTTATGATTTTTTTGCAAGAACTGTGTTCAATAGTACTTCAATTGTAGTAGGCTCCGGTATCTGGAAAGGTTTGGTAAAAAGTTGCTTGCGATGTTGCGTGCAATGCTTCAACAAGGCTTGTATATGCCGTCAAACTGTTTTCTGTTTTCTGTGGATTGTTTGTTTTTGTGCATGTAGTAGGAAGCTAGCTGTTAAAACCTCTTTGTTAATACACAACTTATAAATCGAGAAGTTCGACTAAGTCGGAGGTTTGATCTTGTACATGGTGTTTCTATGAGTAAAAATATGAAGAAGTACATAGTTCAGTCTGCATCTACCATCTATGCCATAAAATATGCAGAGGACAACATTCTCAAAAAAAAAAAAAAAAAAAATAGCCAACAAGGAGGAATGTGTAAACAACTTAAATGATATTCCGTGAAGTCAATTGAACATGTTTTGTTTTTAATTTATAGCAAAACGAAAGCGTTTCGAGAATGACCGATACCCACGAAGCTCTCTACATCTGTTTTTTTTTTGCAAAAATGTCAGCACCAACGACTGATAAGCCAGAAATGCTACAAGTTCAAGCTAAAGAATCTCTTACCAGATGATTGGAACAGGGGAACTTGGAAGTCGTGGTTATGTGGAAAAAAACACAAAACACAACAGCATTCGTTTACTGAAAATCAGTGGCGAAAAATTGTCCAGCAATATTTCTGTTGTCGAACACATCAAAAAGGCTATGTTGCACAGATTCAGGAGGAAGATTTGTCTCCTTGTCAATGTTCCTAATGAATGTTGACGAAAGTGGGCTCTTTTTCAAGATATCCCCAATATGAACATATGTTAAGAGCCATCAAATCAACAAAGATCGGATCACGTTCATGCCTTGCAGCAACATGGGTCGCTCAAATTACCGTTAGTGTTGATTGGAAAGTCTCACAGCTCTCGAGTACTTCAAAATCTCAAGGAGTTGCCTTCATACTATAGGGCATCCATGAGCGCTTGGATGGAAAAGAAGCTCTTTAAAGAGTGTTTTTTTGGGGAATTCGTCCCGGAAGTGACCGCCTTCCTCAAGTCAAAAGGACTTCCCCTAAGAGCCACCCTTATTTTGGATAATTGTACAGCTCATTACAATGCAGTTAAGCTAAAAACTACCGATGGATCAATTTTAACCATCCTTCTCCCTGTAAACACCACCGGCGAACTTCATTAAGATGATTAAGACGCACTACAGGAATCTGAAGATGCAGAAAATTCGTGGAGGAGAGTTTGACGAGTGCGTGAAAAAGATCAGCATAAAGGATATCATCTTTTGGATTGCTCAAGCGTGGGAGGTAGTTCCAACTGACTCGACTCGCAAATCTTGGAACATGCTTTAAAATGCCCGTGAAATCGAGGATGAGGATGATGTACCGCTGTCGGTCGTAAGAGACACGCTAAGAAGCATTGTGGAGAAGGATGAACCGATTAAATCGACGCACAGACCGGATAAATCAACGAGCAGGATGCCGAATTCAAAACGCTGAACGATGAGATCATGACTAATATGTAAACGTATCGGATGAAGCAGCCTTAAATAAGTTCGATCTGATAATCAGATACGCGGAAGAGAACATTTGGCCACTGACTACACAGCTCTCGCTGTACCAGATACGTACTAATGTCATGAACATCATAATTGACAAACAGCACTAAGAATGCTTCAGTGTAAGAATGTTGTTTTGCTATTTCATACTGGTTTGTGAATTATTGTGATTTCGAGTTCTACTTTTATGCATAAAGAATGATAATATTAGGAGATTAGTCACTCTGCCACGTTGTGTTTGTGTTTCAGGGTGTCGGAAGATCTTTACATGTTTTAAAACATCTGTCATAACTTCATTAAATTTTTTTGCGAAAATTTATGCTTACTGACAACCATGGACCATTTTGACTTTTTATTCGCGCACATAGTGGTCGAGAGATTAACCCCCTAGGTAGTCTGGAATAAGCTGAAATCAAAAGTTTGTTCACCTTTATTTATGCAACATTAAATGAATACTGCTACAAGTAATATTCTAAGATAAACAGATAATATGAGAAAAAATATATAAAAAAATTAAAAAAATTGAAGAAACAATATAAATTGAAATAAAAATTTATTCGAAAAAATTGAAAAAATATGTGTAAGAATGGCTGTAACACCCTGCTGGGTGAATAACATTGATTTTGCATCCTAGAGGGTTTGAGCTGTTTAGTGGAATACTTGTAACTATAATTTAGAAGAAAAATTAGTAATCTCCATTTAATTCCAACTACCTTTGCTTATCTTCGGCCAAAGAATTAGCATATATCTTCGAAACTGCCAGACTCAATGGGTACGAAAAGAGGACAATTCAAGCGATCATCAACAAAAAGGAAAAACATCTTCATAGGAAATCACTAACAACCCTGTCAACCGTAACCATCAAATGGCACAAAGGAGGTCTGGAGGTGGTGTCCTCATTGCGATTTCATCTAAATTTAATGCTGAACTAATTCCCTCTACCAAATTTAAGGAGTTTGAACATGTCTGGGTTAAAGCGCAAATAGCTGGTGAAATTCATGTGTTTGTATCTGTGTATTTCCCACCTGATCATGCTAACAAAAACTCATACGAAGCATTTTTTCAAAATGCTGAAGAAATCCTCTCAGATCTTTCCCCTGAGATTAAAGTTCACGTATACGGCGACTTCAATCAACGCAATGCGGACTTCATTTTTGATGTTGAAAATGAAGGTATTCTTCTTCCAGTCGTTGGGGACAATGTGACATTACAGTTTATTTTTGACAAAATTGCCAGCCTTGGTTTGAATCAAATTAATCATGTGAAAAATCAGCAAAATTGTTATTTAGATTTTTTGCTGACAAACATTCATGAGGATTTTTGTGTTAATGAATGCCTGACGCCCTTATGGAAAAACGAACAATTTCATACTGCAATTGAATATTCTTTATTTGTTCATTACAACCCACGGCCCAACGACTATGATTATGAGGAAATCTTTGAATACAACAAAGCTAATTACGAGAACATAAAAATTAAGCTAAATTCAATCAACTGGCAATCAATCATACGAAATGAAGTACACATCGAAAGCGCTGTTGATGTCTTCTACAGGTTTTTATTTGAAATAATTAATGAAAACGTAACCTCTTAAAAGAAAAAGACGCAGATATAACTCCAAATATCCAATATGGTTCAACCGGAATATTATTAATTTGAAAAATCAGAAGCAAAAGGCCCACAAAATTTACAAGAAAAGCAACTCTAATGTCAATCTGCAAAATTATCTGAATATCTGTGATCAGCTTAATTCAGCAATCAATTCCGAATTGGAAGAGTATAATTTCAGAACAGAGAGTGAAATCAAATCATGTCCTAAACAGTTTTTCAAGTATGTCAGAACAAAATTAAAATCAAACAACTTTCCTTCAAAAAATGCATCTTGGTGACAAAAGCGCTGGAGACCCTGGTGAGATTTGTGACATGTTTGGAAAGTATTTCCAAGAAATTTACACGACATTTTCAGATGATGATCGCGATCTAGATTATTTTTCATTCTTTCCTGCATCCTCAAATGACATTAGAGTTAGTCAGGTAGATGTTCAAGACATTCTTGCTGGTTTGAAAAATCTTGATGCTGCGAAAGGTGCGGGACCTGATGGAATCCCTCCAGCATTTATGAAAAATCTTGCATTTGAACTAACTTCGCCTTTATTTTGGCTCTTCAATTTGTCACTTGATTCAGGTCAGTTCCCTAAAATTTGGAAAAACTCATACCTAATACCCATATATAAGTCAGGAAAAAATCCGATATTCGCAATTACCGTGGAATTGCTATTATGTCTAGCATCCCAAAGCTCTTTGAAGCTATCGTCAATAGAAAATTGTTCAGCCAAGTACAAAATGTTTATAACAAATTCGCAGCATGGATTTTTCAAAGGACGCTCAACTTCCACAAACTTGTTAGAATCTTTGAACTATTCATTGAACGCAATGGTCAACGGCAACCATGTCGAAGTGTGTACACTGATCTTTGCAAGGACTTTGACCGTTTTGGCAATCCTCTGTTACTGTACAAGTAAGAAAAAAAGGGATTTGGGGATACATTTCTTAAATGGATACAATCATATTTAATAAATCGGCAACAAGTAGTCAATTTTAATGGTAAAAAGTCACACCCTGTTCATGTATTATCTGGAGTTCCCCAAGGCTCGCATCTAGGCCCTTTGCTTTTTATTTTGTTTGTCAATGATATTTCTTACATTCTTAAGCAGGTCAGAATTCTCATCTATGCAGACGACATGAAAATATTTATGGAAATTAAGAACGACCAAGATAATGTAACTTATATAAACGAAATATTATTATTTGATATATGGTGCAAAAAAAAGCTTACTAGAAATAAACGTTAAGAAATGTAATTTAATTACTCTCAGTAGAAAACGATATACACCACAAATTACTGTTTCTTTAGGAACTGAAATTGTAGAAAAATGCGAGAGAGTCAGAGACTTAGGTGTTATTGTAGATTCTAAGCTTAATTTTATCGACCATTACAACACAATTATCCATAAAGCAACCAATATGCTAGGTTTTATTAAACGCTTTGGTCAAAACTTTCATGACCCATATACGATCAAAACATTGTACGTTGCATATGTCAGGTCTATTCTAGAGTATTGTAGTGTCATATGGTCTCCTTTTATGAAAACACATGAAGAACGATTAGAATCAGTCCAAAAACAATTTCTTTTGTATGCTCTCCGTAAATTAGGCTGGACAACATTTCCACTTCCGTCTTATGAAGCACGGTGTATGCTTATTGACATTCAAACTCTAAAAGAACGAAGGGAATTTGCCATGATCTCTTTTGTAAACGATATTGTATCACATCGCATTTCCTCCCTAACTTATTATGTAGTCTAAATTTCTACACCTCCTCGCGGCATTTGAGGAATCGGAACTTATTTGCGTTAAATATCAATCGGACAAACTATGCGAAATTCGGACCAATTAACCGAATGATGTCTCTGTATAATCTGCATTGTGAATCAATTGACCTAACAATGTCACGTAGTAACCTAAGACAGTATTACTAGACGATCTTTAAGAAGATAGAATTAAGTGTAAATATGTAGTCTACGATCGATTGACGAAATAAATAAAAAATAAATAAAAATAAAATAAATTAGCATCGATGTTAGGCTCCACCAAAGATTCAGTAGACACATTAGGCAGGGCAGGGGTATACAGAATCAAGTGTAAACACTGCAGCAAAATATATGTAGATCAAACAAAGAGAACCTTGGCAACAAGGTTCAAGGAGCATCTAGCGGAGGTGACTAAGGCTGTCAAACAGAACGAGAAAGGAATTTCACATAACTTCAAATCAACAGTTGCAGAACACATCTTTACGAAAAATCACGACATAACGACGAATGACATCACAATATTACGGACTACATCCTGGAAATTAGACGTCGCAGAAAGCTTAGAAATAAACAAACAACAGAACACAAATCTACTAAACAAAGACCAAGGCAACGGTTACACATGGCTCTTCAACTTACTACCCAAACGACATCAAACCCGACGAAGCGGAGCACCCGCTGCTACACAATAAGTATGTTAGGTATAGATGAGAAAGAAGCGAGGTAGGTATTAAGTACACTTGTTTTTGACTCAGGATAGGTATAAACAAACTAATAATAAGATAGGTATAAACAACATAATGATAGGTAAACGATTTGTATTTAGAAAATAGTATATATACGGCAGGTGGCGAAGGTTTTTATTCAGTCGAGTTATTAGTACGAGACACTGAAGAAGTCTGCACATTGTAGACGAAATACGCGTATCTGTCGAAGATAAACAAAGGTAGTTGGAATTAAATGGAGATTACTAATTTTTCTTCTAAATTATAGTATTGATTTTGCGTTAATTCTTTTAAAGAAAAAAAAGCTACAACAAACATTCTTGGAACAAAAAAATTTGCTTCGATATAACGTAACGAAAATAAAAATTGAGTTTCGTTATATTGAGGTATGACTGTATTATCAAATATTAGTTTCTCACATAATTCACCAGTCGGTTCCAAATTTCTCAAATTGAAAGGCATGAAATCATGAAAATTACTTTTGTTTGATTAGTGAAACTCCAAAGAACTGCTCATGGTTGAAAGAAGGCACAACCTCACAAAGAGTAATAAACCTTGAAGCGCTTGGTTCAGAAGTTTGCTTTCGAATATAGGAATATGTATCGTCATAGAAGGCCCATGTGCAAAGAATCAAAAGAAGTTATGTTTCGGAGGAACTGCTTATTTCTTCAAGATCATAAAAATAACTACCTATTCTGTCTAGCTGTATAACATTATACATATTTACACCTAACATCAGGAGTTGATAGAGTTGAAACTTAATTAGAATGCTTATTACTGCAAATCTGCACACATATTGATAAACTCTAGGTGTAGTAAGTCTAGAATATCAGGATGCTATCTATGTTCGAGAATGTTTTTTTATTTGTTCTTTTCCTCTTTTAGATCTAATGCGTTTGAAAATACTTTTTAGGATTCTTATTTCCTTTTTTCTGCAATAAATTTATGCTAATAGACAATTTTCGGCCAAACGTCCATTCGGCCAAACATCCTTTCGGCCAAAGATCCATATGCCAAACGTCCCAACCCCCTTTAAAACATCATTTTGTTCTGTACCATTGGACCTGAAAATTGTCCTTCAGAGCCATCCGATGACTTTCCGGATGTTCCAGAACAACCAAAAAGTGGCCATAATATGAAACTAGAAAAAGCACTCTGCAGCATTATTTCCCTAAAGTACATTTAACAACAACATTTCAATGCATTTGCATTTGCAATCTGGAAATTCAACCTCAGGACCATCAGATGGGCTTCCGGATTATAAAGATTAATCCTTATAGTTGTCAATTTATGAATTAAATCTTAGTACTTCACTCGTTTTTTTTAATTAAACATTCGAATAGATTTGCTTTTGTGATATGTTACCTAGTCATGGAGCTTTTTCAAGAAATTCACAGATTTTTCAACAGAACGTAAAACTATATCATTTCAATACATTTGTACTTGTGAAACAGACAACGACCCTGAGAACCATCCTGTTTGGGATTTGAAACAATCTTGAAAGTGTAAAATTTCTGAGTGAATTTTTGAACTCTTCTTTTTTTAATCCAAATCCAATCCAAATCCAATCCAAATCCAATCCAAATCCAATCCAAATCCAATCCAAATCCAATCCAAATCCAATCCAAATCCAATCCAAATCCAATCCAAATCCAATCCAAATCCAATCCAAATCCAATCCAAATCCAATCCAAATCCAATCCAAATCCAATCCAAATCCAATCCAAATCCAATCCAAATCCAATCCAAATCCAATCCAAATCCAATCCAAATCCAATCCAACAATAACAATAATTAAGATTAGTGATAAAGTGGTTTAGTGCAAAAATCACACTTTCCCTCAAACTGATATCGTTATAGCATATGTATCTGTATAACATGAGGCGAATAATTCATCGACCACCGGAAAAATGTTATAATTTACTCTTAAAAGCAAGGGTAGACTTTATTAAGAAATCCACAAATAACTCAATCAACTGCAAACTTCACACTCATCTCGCAAACGCCCACATACTGTCGAACATAATTTGACAGATAATCGAATTGAAAAGAATAATATTTTCATTGATAATGTTTCCGGCCATATAATTTTCCGCCGGGAATGTTTCGCACTTCAACGTTTTCGGAATTCAGACGAAATGATCAACGAGAAGCGCATAAAAGTCAGTTGTTTCCACCACCTCCTCCTGTCAACCGCAAGCAAGCGAACAACGGCGGCACAACAAAAAAAAGTTTCCAGTAAGTCAATCAGCGTTAACAACTGTATGTGGGGGAAATAAAAGATGGAAACTTTGACATAGGCTTTTCCGGGCTGCGGGAACGAATACAAAAAAAAAGAACTTGAAGCATGCCGCGGTTGGTAATTGGAGTGTTCATACGGACGTGATGCTCGCGCGTAAATAAAACACCCATTAATTATAATAATTATCACAACCGTGCGAGGCGAACATTTTTCATAAATTAATTACGATCCATGAATATTAATCTGCAGAGGCAAACCGGATTCCCTATTGTTATGCATTCCGAGCGTTCCGCCCCTATTAGGCGCTTAATTTGAGTTCACTGTGGTTATTTATTGGTCGGATGGGATTAACAAAAGTTCGATTATTGTAACTATCAATTACATCGTCGAAAAGATTCGCAGAAATCCATCGTCAATGGTTGAAAAATCGGCCTTCCCAAAGCTGGATCTGCGCACTAATTACCTAAACTTTGTCCCATTAGACTAAGTACTCCCAGTGATAGATAATCTTGTTTGGCATGGCGGCGCTGAAGCTAGCTGCCACCCCCGTAGACGAATGGGTTGTTTCTTTTTATGCAAATTCTCACAACAATCATCATTTTTCTACGATTTTTTTTTCTCGCACTCTCTGCTGTGCTGTTGTTGTCTTGCTCTCTGTGTACCGCCGTGGACCCCACAAACGAAGCGCGAACGAGCGGGGCTACCCCATTAGTGAGCTAGACATTGATAAATTATTCCTTCAGAACTTGGCACTGAGCTTCTGCCTCGCCGTGGCAGGGAAGCTCTGCTCTGACTGCTCTCGTTCATTACTAAAAAGATTATTTTCATTTTGCCTCGCTTTCGGTCCGGTCGAGCTCAGGGACGAGGAACACGCAGGACCCAATGATTGAACTTTTCCCATCATCGTTCTTGCTTTGCACATCCGCATTCTTCCACATGAACCAGGATGCGACGACCGTCACTGATTTATAATTAACAAGAAGCGAAACTTACTCCATATCGCATAATTAATCTCTTAGATCTTGTTTTCGATTTCGCCCGTGTCGGCCGATTGGAAGGGGTGGATTTCTTTGCAGGAATTTTTCCATCCAGGAACAGGAAAATAATCGCCTTTTAAAATGAATCAAACTTGAATATGAGCACGGATGCCTTTTAATGAGTAGCGTAGATCAAACAAGTGCTTGGAGTTGTTTCATTTCAAGCATATGGCTGTGGAACATTTCATATCTTTGGAATCCTTACTAATAAATCCTTTTTTGCGCATTTTAACTAAACTTTGAATGCAGAAACTACTTAATATCCACTCAGAGACAGGAATACAAATTCAACTTCAATACGAGAAATTAAAAAAAAAAATCGTTTACCGTAACCTCAATTTCTGCAAACTAATGTAAACCGAATACAAATTTGCGTAAATTCACCCACCGTGAACTTCATTGAAGGAGGATTGCGAAAGCAAGCAAAGAACGCCAATTAAAAACCAGCGTAAGTTGTGACAAGTGAAATTGCACGGAAAACCTGCTTCATTCATCTTTTATTCAACTTGTCTCGTACAATTTTCCCTTTTGAATTGCTTTCCATCACCATCGCCACAAATTACGAGAACTCTCCGAATAGCACGGTTGATGTTGTCGCTTTAGCCAGAGCAATTTTTCGATTGACCGAAGGACTGTTTATTAAAGAAAGTGGAAACTTGTTTCTCGAAGGAAAATCTAGGGATTTGTTTTCCATTAGGGCGAATCTAACATAGAGAGACACGCTTTGATTACTTTATCTTTCATTCATATTCCAATCACCTTTACGTTTTTCATTCTACTATTTGTAGTGGATGCTAGCCAGCACTGTTGCTTTTCGATCTGAACTAA
The DNA here is from genome assembly GCA_034211315.2 of Aedes japonicus. NCBI lineage: Eukaryota > Metazoa > Arthropoda > Insecta > Diptera > Culicidae > Aedes > Aedes japonicus. The sequence goes on from JASCZW010012276.1 coordinate 12,107, forward strand.
AGGATCATTCGAACGTTTTATAACGGCGCTGTAATAAATGAAAGAGAGCGAGACCGGAGAGAATCTCTCAATGTTAGATCCGCCCCAATGAAGAAAAAAAAAACCCGAGAAATATTTATTTTCAAAAATATTACAAGTTTGCCTCCCATAAATAAATACCAACATGCATATGGATGAATTCACTAGAGTTCGAATAGTAAATTTTTCAATTCTGATGAACGCTTGGAATTTTCTTTTGATACCTCCATTTAGATTCTGCACAACTGTCTCCGTTATTTTTCGTTGTAGAAAATTTCTTTGTTGCAGTCAGCAGAGCTTGATTTTCTCCTATTTTTCTTAAAACCCCGCAATATTATTGCCCAGTATCTTTCAATATGACGCAGTTAGCAGGGGTAGTTAGCAGATTGTGTCATTTTTGACAACATGGACTTTCTCCTTCTTAAGCATCTTGAATATTGTCGGCGTCGGTGGTGTAGTAGTAAGCCTGACTGCTACTTGGCACCCCAGTGGGTCTGGGTTCAATCCCAGTCGACGTCGGTGTTTTTTCTGAGGCAAAAAAAATCTGGTCACGTCTTCCTTCGGAAGGGAAGTAAAGCCGTTGGTCCCAGTTCATATTCTTGAGTCGATAGGTAGGTGGTGGAATCGTCTCCCTGGCGTCGGTGATCTTCACCACGTGAAGAAATAGGCTGACGCATAGGCGTAGCCAGCATTTCAAAAAGGGTGGGGCAAGATATTTTTAGAGAGAGAGAGACAGAGACAGAGAGAGAGAGAGAGAGAAAGAGAGAGAGAAAGAGAGAGGGAAAATTGCGCCGTCTTCAACCAGTGGTTGCACATACTGAACACATAACATTATACAACGGACAACACAACGCTCGGTGGACCAGTAGAGTAGAGACATTTGCAAGTTACACCGGCTAGAGCAGGGATCGAACCCTCACTTTTTGACAATCTGCTTGGAAGAGGGGTGGATTATCTTCTCTACGCTTACCCGAAGTACTTTACAATACCCTTCAAGTTTTGGCAACAAGATTCAATAGTTCTAGGCTTGTTCTGGAATTTAAAAAAAAACAAAAATGATTTTAAAAACCTTAGGTTTTCCATATGTTTTGAAATCGAATCGCATTGAATAGCAAACCATGCTAAAATACTGTCATGTGTCGAAATATTCACTTCACAGTCGTGTTGGATTTGTGTAAGGATAACCACCGAGTTTGTTCACGGTTTGTACTTAATAGGTACGTTTCCTCTACGACCCTCTCACCCACACTGAAAATTAAATTTTGACTTTATTACGAAATCGAAGGTAGGACTAACAAATCTATTCGTTGTATTGGTTGTAAATAGATTTGTTCTTTTCAAGAAGCTGCCTTCGTACTCAATGCCACACGCGTAACTGTCTAAAACACGAAGGATTTATTGGCACAGACAGAACATTCGTGCATTGTACGAAAACAATATAAACTACTACGAAAATTTTGTTATCAATAAAAAAGAAACGTCTCTCTGGTGGTTGCATGATTGACTGAAAGATCTTCTATATCGACTCTGTATGTAATTGAAAAATAATCAATGATTCCAGCGCACCCGAGGAACAATTCCAACATGTATGAGTACGATTGAAGGGAAGCAGCAATTGTTGGATCTTCATGAAAGTCATTTCGTGCACTGTACAAAGATGTGTAATGATAGCATTTCACCAGAATGTTTCATACAATTTACGAGACAATTGTTCCATGTACAAAATCTATAATTACGAAACGAGTGAAAGCTAATTTACGAAATTTACAGTGTATGCATTGACAAAGCAACACCGCAAAAACACCGTTTTTCTCCCATAAAAACAAAAAAAAATCTTTGCAATAGGTCTTCGAATCTTCCGGTCCGGCTCTAAGCATCTTACTATAATATACTAGGTGGGTCTTCACAGATTGCCTGTCAATATGCAAAATTTGGATGACGTCTGTATTGAGTTATCTCAAATAATATTAACCCACCCAATGTATCACAAAACATAGCGATTGATTAAGCGGATTGAAAATAATGATATTATTGAGTATAGGATCAAGTCTCCCCCGGTTGGTGCTAAGCCAATGAGCCTGGACATCAACAGAAGCATAAAGTTGCCAGAAGGCACGAAATGGATCTACACACTCTTACTTTTATCAAATCCCTAAATTGCAATTTTAAATGGATTCGTATAGATTGTTCTTAAGAAGCTTCTGTAGGATTGGTGCAGCTGTAAAAATTGAAAGTTCATAAAAAATAGTTTGCTTCGAGCATCGGCTGTGGAAGGTTGTGTCGATGCTTTTACGCACTATTATGTTATATGGCACGTTTTGTTTTCGCTGGTGCACAGTGATTCCACTACTGCGAAAGGCCAAAAAAAATTAAAAAATGGAATTTGCATAGCTAACTTATGTGTGTCCAAGTAATTTTTTGACGCTGATTCTTAATATGTTATCTTAATTGCCGTATTAGGCTACATTTTTGAGATATGGCCACTTTATGGCCTCCTGGAGTATCCGTAACATCCTATAAAATGGCAAATTCATAAGTCTCGTCCTAAAGCAATACGATTCTTTTCAAAACATTTTTACACAAAATGTAAAAAGCGAAATAATATGCAGAGCAATGTACGGCTCTAACTGGCCGTGTCATGGTCTTCCGGAAATTCCGGGACATTCGTAAAATTTGATAATTCAGCAATTCGAAACCAAAAAATGAAGAGGATCTTAGAATTCTGCAATACTAAGTAGGTTTGTTGCTTTAAGAAAAATATGTGGTCAGACATTTTTATTTTGTCATAAGGGTATTCCATTTTGAAATAGGGTGGTCCAAAAAACGAAATTTTAGAAAATATATATTTTTCAAAGAAATATAACTTTTGGACCGAATTTCAATTTTTTATTATGAAAATATATGAAAAATAATGAATCATAGTTTTAAGAATTAGTATGAATAGAAAAAAACAATAGAAATGTCCAGTATTTATTATTTTTGGTGTCGAATGCAGTTTTCAAGTAAATTTCCATTATGTCATTTTAACGATTGTAATGATTTATTCCAATATAGGTAGGTAACGACTTGAGTACTCGATTTTCAGCATGGGGTTAACGTTAATCTATAACGCTCATTTTTGTAGTATGGTGCTTCACTAGATGGAGCACCATACTGCAAAAAATGAGCGTTGTAGGTTAACGTTAACCCCGTGCTTGGAATAGGGTCTCGGGGTGCTTAAGTCGTTACCTACCCTATGTGTTCATTCTTTAAACCCTTTTCGAAAAAAAAGGTATACAGATTGCTTGGAAAATCTAATTTAAGTCCGAGGTCCGGAGTACCTAGTGATTTATGCCATTCAACTCAGCTATTAAAGATTGTATTTTTTGGGTTTTAATTATTAAATTCTGAAAGATTACCAATAACAAAACATCATCATGCGGCTCTTTACAACATGGTAACTTTATTGTATGAAACTTTATTGTATGAAATTACAACAATAACTGAAAATTATCACTTTGAAAATGTGAAGTGCCAGTGCATCTTTCCAAGGAACCAGGATGCAGTAACGTTTCTCTTTAAGGATTCCGGGCATTGCATCAGCAATCGGTTTCTTAGCAATCTATATATTTCCTTTGTAAAAAAGTATGGCAAAAATCGTGTCACTCTAGAACGAAAGTGATGCACAACTCTTCACATATTCCGCATATTCTGGATGATCTGGAAGACCATGCAGTAACCAGTCGAGATCACAAATTGTTTACTACAGTGAATTCGTTCTCACATTAAATGTAAATTTCTTAGAAAATAAACAGTTAAATTTATCCAACTATCGTGAGATCTGGCCCTTTTAACACATTCCTGGGAGTACTAGGAACAAGAACTCGGATGTGGTCAATATTGTGTCGGAAACTTGATATCATCATCATTGCAATTATTTTTGAGTTCAGATCTTATTTGATGTGTCACATGATGGGTTTTCATTCAAATCTGAATCTGGCCACTCTCCGGGAGTAGCCGGAACATTCACCCGGATGGGGTCAATGTAGTTCTGGACTTTTTGATATCATGATCATTGGACGTATTTTTGAATTATTATGTAATTTGAGATGCCGCATGATGGGTTTTGATCTTAGGCCAAAATTGACGCTACCACGGAGGAATTTCGGGAACTAGTGAATCAATTTTTCAATAGTTCAAAAACAAAAGAAAGGACTACAGTATTATTGATTTGGCGGTTGTTTAATTCAAATCGGTTCAGTAGTTGCTTGGGAAACTGAGTAAGAAGTTTCGTTACATACACATACACATACACATACACTACCTACACACGTACCCACATACAGACATTCAGTGCATCGAGCTAAGCTCGTTTTTTATCACACTTGGTCCTCCAGGCTTTGGATTACAGGTTGGATTACGGTTTCAAGATGGGTAAGATTGGTAAGACCGTGGTAATCTAGTATATATGAGATTTATGTATTTACCAATTTTAAGAGTTTCCCCGACATTCCAGGAATCTGGACTCCCGGAAACGTGTTTGCGCAAGTTTGCGCAAGATGAAACCCAAATTTTCGGAAAGCTGGTAACAAATCTTCAAAATAAGCCTATTATGGTGTATGTGCGGCTGTGTGCTAACATTTGAAAACTTAGTGGATGTTTTTACCGATTCTCCATACATTTTATATGGGAGTAAAAACCACGACCATATGGGACCCATACTTTTAAAAAATTTAGAGATCACAATGTTTGTCCAATCTTCATGAAATTTTGGAAAAAAAACTTCAAATAGTGTACAAAATTAGAAAAATATATTTATTGTAAAATTAGCAAGTCGATTTTTCGACTTTTTTCCGCCTTGGAATCACTGCGTGGTGGTCCGGTGGTGGGGATCACAGTTAATTATGGTTAATAATGTTGGTTTGCCATGCTCGTCGTACCACTACACCCTGGAGCAAGTAAACCACTATCCCATTTTGTAATTGGCTCCAATAACACTATTGGTATAAATAGGTTCAAATCAGAAATATTTATTCTTATGAAATTTCCTTCCCTTATTTGACCGGCATTTGGGCGAAGCAGGCGCTGGTTATTGAATTAGATTGAGATCACTAGTTTTTTTAACATTGAGAATGTATGCTAGTCCCAAGCATCATCTGGCGGTTCTCTGTGTAATAACAGCTCATCTGGCAACAACGGAGTAGCAGCCCCGGGTGTTCAATCATGTTTATTATCTTACTCATGCATATAGCAACGGATAAAATTTTAGAAAAGTATAAAACAACTGCTGTCTTGTCCCTGAAACTGGGATATGAGTCGTTTCGTCTCGCCCGTAGACATCATGTGTTAGAAAAAAATTAGTCTTTACGATTTAAAATAAAAATCGCATGGATGTCCACTTTTTGTACATTTTTGCTACATCTTGTCACAAAATCGAGGCAACTTTGCGCTTTTTCATTGAGGCAAAGGGGCAATCTATCAAACATTAACACTAAATAATAAAAATTGAAGCAAACACTAAAATTATAAAAATTGATTCAAAAGTTAGGGGGGGGGGCAACGGCCCCCCTCTGCCCCCCTCTGGCTACGCCTATGGGCTGACGAAAATAAAAGCATCTTGAACGAACCAGAAGCGTAGTGAGCAGCTATCAGATCCGGTCAAAGCAATGGTAGATCGGTATGTTTTCGATAAATGGGTAGAAACCGTTTTTTAATGCATTATTTTCTGTAAATTTCACCGTTGATTGAGCCCGTTGTGAAATATGAAGAACTCTTCAAGCCAAAGAAGAAAATGGCTTGCCAAACCAAAAGCTTTTTCCCAAATTTTTCGGTTCGGATATATCGCACATTATCAGGCACATTTCCCAAGTAACAATTTCAGTTCTATACCAGCCGTATAGCACTCCTTTCGGCGTTTTTGGTGAAACTATATTGAAAACTATTTTGTCCACCAACACCTCCTCAATGCATCTTTAAAGCTGAAATGTGTACAAAGTGGCTCACTCTATAGACGGTTGTCAAAACAAATTATTAAAACCTTTGTAAGACCATAAAGATTTTGAAAATGTTCTAGTGAAAGATGTTATGACCACTTGAGAACCATCATAAAACCTATTGGCCGCCATCAAAACCAGCAAAGGGGGCCAAATGGCTACAGCTGTCAAACTTCACGGCGATATCGAGGTTGGTTTTTTTTTGTTCTACTTTGTTCGATTCTCTGCTCTTCTGATTCATTCAACAGTTAATAATGTCTAAGAAAAAAGTTCTAGTGTTGCGGGAAATTATGTCTGATTTCGAGCAAAATATCTAAAACAAATTGAGTTTTTTTATAGCGTATCACGCTTCAATTCATATGCGCATTTAATTTTATGGTGAATATTGGCACGATAAGAGCTGGAAATTAATGCGCCTCGGAAATTATGCGAGTTTACAACAACAAAAACAAAATTGAAAGAAATATATTTGATAAATTAATCATGAAACTCCTGAAAATTGATGGAATTCAATAAGGTTATCTAAAAGAATACCGAAGTTGGTCTCAGATCTACAGTTCAATTGTATTACATTTGAAATTTGGTGTATTTATTTTTCCACATTTCAATTATTTCAGACATTCCAATATGGCGATTGGAAGACATCACAGTTTTGCTAAAAAGCCAATTTATCTTCGTAATTGCTACTATAAAACTATCTGGCCATTTGGTAGCATTCATCAAAGCCAATTTGCCGTTTCATGCATTAACTTGTGGCAAAATGGTTTGAAAATGATTTTTTAACTGACCATTATAAGATAATATAGATGAGTCCTAAAACGGCATTTGAAAACAGCATTTTATGAGTTCATAACGTCAAAATAAAACCTTTGATAGGAGTAAAAGGAATTTTAGAAGTCGAGGTTTTAAGATCGTTGTAAAGAAGCTGTGTAGGTTCTTATATAGGTGACTAAAATTTGAAACCTGTTGACACCAGTTGCTGCCATAATAAAACCGAATTCATTTCTAGTGGCTTCTATACAACTTTAATAAAACCTAATAAAGCTGGATGGTTTTGGCAATGTTACATGGGTTGTCCTCTGCTAAGCGTTGAACAATTGCGACCTCTGAAGTGTACGGGTATCCAATTTGACGTACGTCTCGTCGTTCACCAAAATACACCGGTTTGGCTTTTGGAGGAGAACGTCATACAAGTTTCGTGACCGTATTTATGAAGAAGCTTTCTGTGAATCCGTCTTTTTGGGTGCTTTCTGCTTCTTGTTGGTTCTGATATTGTTACGCTCTTTGATATTCTGCATACCTCCGACGCTAATGCCCACTTTGAACACTACTAATGAGTTCTAATGAACACTGATGAACACTAATGACCACTAAAGAACACTAATGAACACTAATGAACACCAATAAACACAGCTCCTTTTTCTGATCCGATGCCTGTCTTTTTTTGCGTTCAGATTTCGGTAAATCTTCAAGAGAACACGTTTCTCCAAACTTCTTGACAATCTTGAACACTACAAATTTAGTGCATTTTACGCTCTTTGATAATTTTCAAAACGACAAATTGTCGAAAATCCGTTGTCGGAAATTTGTGTAGAATGAATTTGCGAGTTGATGAGCTGATTCGACCGAAAACTGAAGCTGATTTTCGTTCGCAATTTCTATCTTTTGTTTTTAATTTTTAGGTGTGTTTCCATAGTAAACAATGTTTTTACATACTGAGTGAAAATTCATAATTTTTCGAGAAGTCATAACCCTAAACCATTGATAAACAGGTGTTCACTTTCTTTAATGAACTGTCCTTACATTAGAATTTTTTGCCACCATAAACTTGATACTAGAGAGCTCAACATATTTGAAAATGCGTCCTAACGAGTAATAAGTAACTAATGAGAATGACCATAGTCCACCCAGAATAAACCACAGAAGTCCACACGGCCAGCTATTTTAACTCAGTTTTGAGTTTTTTCTGACTCACTTTCATCATTAGTGGAGTCACTCAAAGTCTAGTAAATGAAACTGGTATTGACAAGTTGACAAAGCAAAAACATCGACATAAATCAGATGGATGTTTTTGATTTGTCGACTTCTTAAGCCCACTTACATTTACTCAAATTTGAGTTTTTCCACTAATGACGAAAGTGAGTCAAAAACGACTTATAATGAGTAAAATTGGCTAACCGTGCACAACATTGAAATGATTGTCACATACCCTCTCTCGTCTTCTACAAATGATTGTAATTATGGTTGCACGGCAATAAATTTACCGCAATGTGAGAGACTTCTATACTCAGTTGCATGGTTTAAACATAGTCGGTAGTTCCCATGCAACTGAGTAAAATGGACGCTCACATTGGGTTAAATTTGTGGTCGTGCATAGTTTTTCAATTTTTTTCAAAAAGGCGTCCAAAAAAAGAACACAGCGCGTGCGAAAATGTGGATTATTTTAAAGAGTCGAAAGCACCAATATCTACTGTTCCTCGTGTCAGGCATCGTAGGCAATAATTAAAGTAACTATAATTTAGAAGAAAAATTAGTAATCTCCATTTAATTCCAACTACCTTTGATTATCTTCGAAAGATACGCGTATTTCGTCTACAATGTGCAGACTTCTTCAGTGTCTCGTACTAATAACTCGACTTATTAGTACGAGACACTGAAGAAGCCTGAACATTACAGACGAAATACGCGTATCTGTCGATGATAAGCAAAGGTAGTTGGAATTAAATGGAGATTACTAATTTTTCTTCTAAATTATAGTTACAAGTATTCCACTAAACAGCTCAAACCCTCTAGGATTCAATAATTAAAGCCTGTACATATTCAATTTCGGACACATTACTGTCAGTGTAAATTTTGAGTTATTTCACAGATCGCTGAACCGTTTCGCTTATACGACAGCTGAAACTCTCCCCTTTATTATAAAAAATCATAACATTCTAGTGACATTCACTAAAATGGCGTCTAATCAAGTGAAAGTGTGCAAACGCGTTTTGTACGAACGGCAGCAAAATCCGAATTTATCGGTACACTATCTTGCCAAGCAACTAAAACTACCAAAAAGTACCGTGTTTTGTGTTTGCAAATCATTTGACCAGTGGATAGGAAGGTTGGAAGTGGAACAAATCGAAAAGTATGCTCACGACAAATGGACAAGAAGGTGGTAGGCTTTATCAGGAAAAATCACAATTTTTCTGTGCACAATGTGGCTTGCCAAGTTGTGAATTCAAAATGATACGTACAAAAAGTGGAGCAAAGACAAGAACTGAAGGTGTATGAAGTGAAAAACGTGCCCAACCGTGATAACAAGCCAAATTTCTCAGCAAAATGTTGTATCACAATGGCTCACGAAACATACGCACTTGAAGACTTTAAACAGCTTCCGAATCTGGCTTTTTCCACCGCAATGCAAAGGAACACTGCTACCGGGCATTTCCGAACCAAGGAAGTGTCCAAATTCCCGAAGAATTATTTGATTTGACAGGCCACATGTAGTTGTGGTTGAAAATCTAAAAGTTTCGTCTCTACCGGCACTATCAATAAGCATGTAGTGTAGAATGTTTGCAAAAGCGGTTGCTATCGTTTATCAGAAACCACGAGTCTCCAGCTCTGTTTTGACCTGATTTGGCCTCTTGTTACAAAGAGAAATCTGTCCTGGAATGGTATAAGGTACAAGAGGACAAATACGTGCCAAAAACAGTCAATCCACCGAACTGTCCTGAAATTCGCCCAATGGAGAAGTACTGGGCTCTAGTAATGTGGAAACTGTTCGAAACTTAAAAGAAAGCAAATGGTATCGATGATTTCAAAAGTAGCTAGAGAATCGTCACGGCGGGCGTATCAGAGGATACCGTACGGAACCTGATGGCGGATGTATCACAGAAAGTTCGAGAATTTTACAGGCTTTATCATGATTAGTAAAGCTTGAGTAGATTAATATGTGAATGAAAAAACTGAACAATCTTGGAACCATTTTAATAACTAGAAAATGAGAAGAAATATTAGTAATTTCTATTAAGTTCCATCTACCCTTATTGCTTATCTTGACTGAAACGTGGGTGTCGTCTACTATGTGCAGATTTTTAAGTAAAAGTAGCGAATTGAAGATTGAAATCTCAAACTTTTGTTCGAATACCACACATCAAATTTTGCGGCCTCAGCGGCTTGTTCCACTATCTCTTCATCTATGTTGCCGCCCTAGTCACCATACCACTCTTCTTCATCTTCTGTTAGATAATCGCCCAATACTTTTCACTTTGGCAGTTGGGTGGATTGACGTCCTATTCGACGAAATCTACCTCCACTATAGTAAATCTCCGCTGTAGTGGAAGCTTGTCAAATCAGACCAAAACATTACAGGTCCATTGTGAGCTTTAATGTATGGGTTCTCACAGGCACTCTTGCTTGTACAATTTGGAATCCATAGTCTTGTTTTTCTGCAATTAGAAACACCTTAAAAGAACACAAGCTTTCTTCCGAATTTTTCCACAAAAAGATTTTGAAACTGTCCTCAACTGTGATCGATTGAACGGTACTGGACAATCGTCAAGCTGATCCTCAAAGAGGGCAGGTTCAGTGATCCACAACATGTCAGAGCTTAAGAAAAACTAGTCAGCAGCGTATGATGTGATAGGAAGCCACCACCAGCTCATGACTTACCATGGCGTAGGAGGAACTGGCAATGGCAAAATCAAACTGTACATACATGTAGTCCTCACTATTTCGTTGTATGAAGGGCCAAAACCAGTGGTGTGGACCCGTAAACCAAAGCACTTTCTCGAAACTCACGGAAAGGATGGGGAATCTCCTGCCAACGAAAAGCTCTTATTACAGGAAAGGAACAGTAAGCAATACACATTATGATTTTGGTCTGGTGGCCTACACGTTTTTTCACTAGAAAAAGTATAAACATCACGGAAGCAGAAAAGTTACTGAGATAATAATTATTATACTAACGCTGCATACTTGGATTTTTCCGTGTGTCTTCGGCAAAATTGTACAGTAGGTCAAGGCGTCACGTAGTAAAAAAATTCTGATTTTTTTTTCCACCAACTTTGTCGGAGAGAGGAACCCTCCATATTGATAGAATAAAAAAAGGACACTCTCTTGAAATATCATGAATCTAATTAATAAAATGGCCTTATTTATTTTATTTACATGGCATAACATCGCAATACTATAACATAGCCTGATACACAATATCCCTCCATAATGCCCGATTCGTGGATGCATTCAGGCTTCTCCAATCCTTTGGGCACCTTGTACCCCCTAGGTACACTTGCTCCACTTGATCTGACCATCTTGCTCGTTGCGCCCCACGTCGTCTTGTACCAACCGGATTGCCATCGAACACCATTTTTGCAGGATACCCGACCAAAAAGTACAACAAAATTATTTCAAGTTTTGTTATTCAGTTACGCTGTTTTTATTACAGAGGTTGTTAGAATTTAGATCGCGGATGTTGTTAAAATAACTGAAATTCTAACAAACGATCCTCTAGAGATAACAAAATTATAGCAAACTATGATATACATATAACATAAACAAAACAAACTTTGTAACAGTTTTGTTACGATGTAGCAAAATCATATCAGCTAGTGTTAAAATTAATCTACTTTCTTCACGCAGCTTGTGCTTCCCTGGGCATTATATCATAATTTGTTATAAGTATGTTTTACAATTATCTAGATGACAATGTTTTAAACAAATTTATATCATAATCAGTTAGTCGTAATAAGGTTTGTTATGATTTTGTAATTTTTTTGTTATACGCTTCTGGTCGGGTAGTTGCCTGGCATTCTCGCAACATGTCCTACCCAGCGTATCCTTCCAGCTTTTGCCACCTTATGAATACTGGGTTCGCCGGCGAGTTGCGCGAGCTTATGGTTCATCCTTCACCTACATTGTCCGCCCTCCTGTACTCCACCAGAGATGGTTCTTAACACCCGTCGCTCAAAAACTCCGAGTGCTTGCAAGTCCTCTTCAAGTATTGTCCATGTCTCACGCCCGTAGAGAACAACCGGTCTTATTAAAGGGCGATACGGTCAAAATTTGGTCAATATCAACTTGACGTATTTCTTTCAATTTTGCATTTAAAAAACCTGAACACCCCTCATTTTGAAGGTGTGTGTGTGTGTGTTGCTCCTATTTTGATTTTGGAATTCACTCTTCAGTTGTCAAAATGCCGTCCAAGCAAGAAGAGCAGCGTATCAAAATGTTGCTCGCGCATCGCGAAAATCCGAGCTACTCGCACGCAAAGTTGGCAAAATCGCTAAAAGTTGCCAAATCAACCGTTACAAATGTAATTAAAGTGTTTGGGGAACGTTTGTCGACAGCCAGGAAGTCTGGATCGGGGAAATCGAAAACCGGAAGCCGCTGAGACGACAAGAGAGTTGCCGGTAGTTTCAAGCGAAACCCTAACCTATCTCTCCGAGATGCCGCAAATAAGCTGGGTGTATCGTCTACAACCGTGCATCGAGCAAAAAACGAGCCGGACTATCGACTTACAAGAAGGTAGTGACTCCAAATCGCGATGATAAACAAAATACGACGGCCAAAGCGCGATCCCGGAGGCTGTACACGACGATGCTGACGAAGTTTGACTGCGTGGTAATGGACGACGAAACCTACGTCAAAGCCGACTACAAGCAGCTTCCGGGACAGGAGCTTTATACGGCAAAAGGAAGGGAAAGGTAGCAGATATTTTCAAGCACACGAAACTGTCAAAGTTCGCAATGAAATATCTGGTTTGGCAAGCCATCTGTACCTGTGGCTTGAAAAGCAGCATTTTCATAGCTTCCGGGACTGTCAACCAAGAAATTTACGTGAAAGAGTGTTTGAATAAACGACTGCTGCCGTTCCTGAAGAAACACGGTTGTTCCGTGCTGTTTTGGCCGGATTCGGCATCTTGCCATTACGGTAAAAAGGCCATGGAGTGGTACGCCGCCAACAACGTGCAGGTGGCTCCCAAGGATAAGAACCCTCCCAACACGCCAGAGCTCCGCCCAATTGAGAAATACTGGGCTATTGTCAAGCGGAACCTAAAGAAGACCAAAAAAACTGCTAAGGACAAGCAGCAAAAGGCAAACTGGCTTTCTGCGGCGAAGAAGGTGGACAAGGTGGCTGTACAAAATCTGATGGCAGGGGTCAAGCGTAAGGCCCGGCAATTCGGATTTGGAAAAGCGGAAGCCTAACTGAATATTTTTCCTGATATTTTTACTAATTGAACTTGATAAAGAAATTTAATTTGATTTTTTAAATAAACGATTTCACCGATTTACACGCGTTTTCCCTTGACCAAATATTGACCGTATCACCCTTTAGTGTTTTGTACAGGATGCACTTCGTACGGGAGCTAAGTCTGTTTGACCGTAGTTGCGGTGGAGCCCATAGTAGGCACGACTTCCACTGATAATCCGCCTCCGGATCTCACAGCTGTTATCGTTGTCCGCAGTAACCAGTGAGCCGAGATGGGCAAATTCATCGACTACGTCGAACTCATCGCCGTCGATCGTTACACTGCTGCCCAGTCGGGTCCTGTCGTGCTCAGTTCCGCCTGCCAGCATGTACTTCGTTTTGGACGTATTTATATTCAACCCAATCTTCTCTGCTTCGCGCTTTAGTCTGGTGTACTGCTCTGCCACCGCCTCAAATGTTCTGCCGACAATATACACGTCATCGGCAAAGCAGATAAATTGACCGGATCTGTTGAAAATCGTGCCTCGCATGTTAAACGCCGCTCGTCGCATAACACTTTCAAGAGCAATGTTGAACAGGAGGCAAGAGAGACCATCACTTTGACGAAGCTCCCTGCGGGATTCGAATGATCCCTATAAGCCACCAGATATCCTCACACAGCACTGGGTTCCATCCATCGTAGCCTTGATAAGTTGGGTCAGCTTCCCCGGAAAGCTGTTCTCGTCCATGATCTTCCATAGCTCATATCGGTTAATTGTGTCATAATAGATGTTGCGCTGGGACTCTATATTCACGGCACTTTTGGAGGATCTGCCGCAAAGTGAGCTTTGGTCCGTTGTAGACTGTCCTTCGATGAAGCCGGCCTGATAACTTCTCACAAATCTATTTGCTAGCGGCGACAGTTGCTGGAAGATGATTTGGGATAATATTCTATAGGCGGCATTAAGGACAGTGAACGCACGATAGTTTTCACAGTCCAGCTTGTCGCCTTTCTTATAGATTGGGCAGATATCCCCATCCTTCCACTCCTCCGGTAGCTGTTCGGTATCCCAAATCCTGACTATCAATCGATGCAGGCAATTTGCCAACTTATCCGGGCCCATCTTGATAAGTTCTGCTCTGATTCCATCCCTTCCAACCGATTTGTTGTTCTTCAGCTGCTTGATGGCATCCGTAACTTCACCTATCGTCGAGAGTAGCTCAGCTCCGTCACTTTCTGCATCGACTACGTCTCTTCCATTGCTGTCTAGGTCCTCTTCCTGTACTCCATTCAGATGTTCATCGAAGTGCTGCTTTCAGTCACCGTCGTCCGTCAAGATTCTCCCATCTTTATCTCTACACATTTCGGCTCGTGTATGAAGCCTTTGCGGGATGCTTTGAGTTTATGGTAGAACTTTTGCGTTTCATGTGAGTGGTACAGCTCTTCTATAAAATGGCCTACGATGATGAAAATGGTGTAAAAATACTATTGCTGTTAATATCCCATTCAAGTTTTGATTTCTTAAATTTTTGACCAAAAGGCCCACTCGAATGGAAAAAAGTGGGCCACCCTAACACATAAAATGCTATCAATAGCTAATGATTGTTTAAGCGATACGTCAGTACTATTATCTTATGTATTCCATTCAAATTCTTTTTTTTATTATTAATTTTTATCAAAAAGGTTAATCCCAAAGACATTTCATTTACTCCTACCTTGGAAGATTTTTCATGGGCCACGAAAGTCAAACATTGAACGCTTTGGGGACCCACTTAACGAAGTGCGCTTAAGTTAAATTTTTCATCAGGACTTTTTGTTGAGAGAACAAAACTTTTGAGCACTACTATTTTTGGAAATTTGATGGTCCCTACTGAACACCTCTTTAGAGGACAGGAACATTATATATGGCCAGGGTCCCAGAATAGAGCATACCTGGGAGATTCACTTACACACTAGCGCCACGTATTGAGACCATTTAAAACTTCTGTTCATCAACCAAAAGACCTTGACCTGCTGAACAGCTCTGTCGAAGACTGAAACCATTAATTTGACCAGGATTTAAAGATAAATGATTTTCAAGAAATTTACTTGCACTAATACTAAAGGAATTGATCTACTGAACCCTTATGTCAAAAAGCAGAAGCCGTCTAGATGATAATGAAAGCTGGAGTTAGTTATATCATACTTAGTAGACTGTGTATTTTATTAACGCGGACACAATATTGCATTCTACCGCGCTTTTATGAGGAATTTCTGTTATCAAGAAATACGCTAAATCTGTGAGCTTTTTAGTGTAATATCTGTAAATGAGAAGAAAGATTAGCAATTTCCATTCAATCGATTCGCTCAAATCGAATTATCCAACGGGTTAAGTTCAGGACTGCAATAATATTTTGGCTAAAACTTCATAGTTTCCATCAGCCATCGTTGGAAATGGAATGCTGGCTTCATTGATCGCGTTTGGCGTACTTGCAAACCACGGACCTCCACTTTACGGCCCCTGCTGCTTAGGATCATCCTGTAGAGAAATTCTGGTTCGACAAACTGTGGCCAAACGACAAATTTTCACCTTGGTGATCACCTTCGGCATCTATTGGGCAAGCTGTCAACTCGTAATTACTTTTTGGGTGTTAATATCCACAAATGCAATAATATAATTCCAATGTTCTGAAGCAGCACTTGAAAGTTATTATCGGCAATAACACTGTCATCAGAAATATGTCATTAGTTATATAAAGTAACCCAAAATTAAAGTTTTACCATTTTCGCATTTTTTGCTGTTACACCCTGTACGTGCACGTATTTACAGTCCTTCGTTGTAGTTTTAAGCAATGACTAATTCTTTAGTTTAGGGTTTTTTTTTTGCTTTAGAATAGGGTGTCCCTTTAAAAGAAGTTCTTCCATTCTAACTTTTTAGTTTCGATTGTTAGAAAAAAATAATATTTAACAAATTGTAGAAAAAGCTATGGTGCATGTTTTTGCTGAATTAAGTGTTTGGAAGTATTTTATTGTTCGAAAGCTAGGGCAAACTTTAACGAACGAACAATTATAAACAGTCTCCGCTCGTGAGCCCCAGGGCTACCCGAGCTCATTTAGATAGCATTATGTTCCTCATTACGCATTTAAACATGAATTCGATTGTTTTCTGGCCAATTCTCGCCCAAACAATCATAAGGTCGAAATAAAAAAACGCATGTTTTAAGCTCAAATTACCCCTAACTTTTGAATGATAAGCTGTATTTAAAAACATTGTTCAGCAAAAATGTGGGCTATAACGTTTTCTATAGTTTGTTCAAAGATCACTTTTAATTAAAATAAGGAAACAAAAAAGTTATAACAATTAAAATTATTTTTTTAGAGGCACCCTGATTTGAAGCAGAAAAATAGTGTTGAGCAAAATTGCTTGAAATTTTATGTCCTACAAATCTGCCTTTGACATTACTCTTATATTAAGTTTCGTACAATAGTTAGCGACAGCGCCACCCTAGTGGTAATGTTTGGAACCATGATACTATTACCACAAGATGGAAAAGTTTTTTACTTACAACTTTGTGAAAGACAGCATGACTCGGAAATTTAACCCTTACGAGTTATTAATTTCACCGTGAAAAAATGCTTTTCCGATCACTGCGCAGCATTTTGATTCACCTAAGGAAGAACGTGTTTTTTCTCACGTCACAAAAAAATATATAAAATTGAAAATAAATTAATTTGCCACAATAATGAAAAACAATTATCAAAATTGGTTCCAGACTTTGCAAAAATTTGGCCTTGACAATCTGCACCACGCTATT
>JASCZW010012277.1:0-29038 GCA_034211315.2 Aedes japonicus
GAATACCTGAAGCAGTTCCTGCTGGATATCCAGGAAACATTTTGGGAGGAGTAATTGCGACAGTTTTTTTTTTTGGTTTTCATTGATTTAATAAAACTGCACTTTTTGTTGATGTTTTCCGATAACAAGTAAAACAATTTTATTATAATACACTTTATCCTACATATCATAATATTTTAAACTTATGTAATAATGAAGACTATCTGTCTCTAATTTCCACAAATAATAGCATTTACGTGACAATAATTTATCTTTCGTTATTCTAATCAGATTGTTCGAAATCTTAACTTTAAAAGCAAACTTTTGAAGATCAAACTGGACAATATCCAATTCTTGGATAATAACAATTATTTTTCTTTCATAACTAGCCATCAATAGAATTATACCGTAGTAACTTCCCGTGTTCTTAAGATATTTTACTACGTATCCTGGACGTAAATCAATTTTGTTAATTTGCCAATGCTGAATGACCATTATTTGTCGTGGAAGATCAAAAAGTAGACCAGAGAAATCTATGTTAGTTTTATCCATCGTAGTCGATTTGATAATCATTGGTGAATCAACTGCATAATTGTGGGCTAAAATTGAATTTATTTGCTTAAATGCCAATCGTTTTGTCAGACTTAAGGTTAGATTCCTAAAATTTCCACATGTTTTTCCTTGACCCTTAGACTCCTTAAACTTTGCCTCATACAACAAACAACTAGCATTATACAATGGCCCATTTTGTATGCACGACTTAGCATAATGAGAAAGGTGATGTATTTTGTTAATGGCAGTCAAGAGAGAGAAGCAGTCTTTGAAAAGAATATGAAAGTCATTAACGGCATTGTCTAGATCGTTAATCATGTCTTGAGTCAACTTATGTGAAAAACAAACGTAGCTTATCATGAGTAATGATGAAATCAATTGTTCTATTTTCTGGTCCCGTTGGATGACTTTACTGAAAATGAACGGAAATGCACGCATAAGTAACCAAGTTTGCGATGCAGTTTGACTTAAAGCATTTGTTTTTGAATTCAAAATCTTTTGTGAGAAATTCGCGGAAGGTTTTGCAGAATCTTCACACTCTCCGTAATCAAATGAATCGATAAGGTAATTTATCTCCTGTTCTGTAGTAACTTTTGATTGTACTGCATGCTTGAGAATCAATTTAATGATCATTGGAAAAACTCCCTCTAGCACATCATGCATAGGATCGAAACATACGGTGTTAGCCCATCTGAAATAACGCAAGCCATGTAATGCACAATCCGACCGTATTCCACACTCCGTTGATGACATCTGCTGATTAATAACTGCGTCCACATCTTGTTGCACATTTTGTACACTTCTATTGGCGAAAGTGTCACTAAACTCACCGGTTTTAAGATCACGCCTTGTTATATAACACGACCTACAGAACAGATTAGCTGAAGGTCCGAGAAGACCAAAAATGTCGTGGATTGCCAAAGTGTCGCCCAAAACATTTACAAGTACGGCGCGCAATACCCAGCTTTCTGCTGATGTTTTTACAACTAAGCCCTGATCTGACTCAAGCTGAAGAAGATCTGCAAGCATATCTTTAAGCACAGATGCATAACCATATTTTTTCAGTACACTGGATTTCACCATGAGTGCCAAATATATCCTATCCAAGGACGAATTCACTCGTAAGTCGAAATTCTGAATTTTTAAAATAAAACACAGTTAACTTGTTTTTCCCTTTTCGCGATCCTAGTGGGTTGACATACTCAACATCGTCGACATGTAGAGAAAGTCGCAATGCGAAACGATTGGCTTGCAGGAAAGGATGTTGTGAAAACCCCTTACCATCTTTAAAGGATAAAATGTCCCCATTCGTGTTAACCTCTTCAGCATTCACCATCTTTCTTGCTTCAGGATTAGCCATGACCAAACGTAAAGTGTCAACTATTGGTATGTAATGTACAACATCTTTTTGGATTCTACTGGTTGAGACGGAATTTAGTAAACTAACTCTATTCTGGAACTTTTTCCCTCTCGCCTTTCCTAGTAACGTACAATTCTTTATTCTAGTTTGACCCAAAATTCTTTCAACTGGTTCTGGCACTATACAGTTAGCTTTGGAGATCAAAAAGTTAATGTTGTCTTCAAACGTTAAGACGTTTTGAGTTAAATCCGGTATAAACAGAGCGTTTATCAAATCTACGGAAGGCTCATGTTGAAACGAGAACTTTTCATTTGCCAAGAAACGCTTTACTTGGGACATGGCATGCCGTTGACTCCAAAGAATGATTAAGGAAAATCCTGGAAGAAATTTCTGCACCTTCTTTTCAGGAAGTGACACATCACATCGAAGTTCCGTGATCATCTCCATGAACTTCTCAGTCAAATCGTCCAGAGAAACGTCATCCTGATAAAAAAAACTGGGTTTTCAATACAACAGTTCTGCATTGAATCATCTTCAGTTGGTGTAAAAGAAGGCGGAGGTTCACATTCGGAAGAGCTTCTGTTGTTTTTATCCATGGCGCTGGGACGATTATGTGACATGAAATGTTTTTGGAATTTATTAAAAAAACTAAAAATCGACTCACACTGGGGACATCTTAGCGGTATGCTTGATTGTTTGCTTGTGGTGATTTTGTGCACCGAACGAATGTGTTTCTTCAGCACCTCGAAGTTGCCATTGATGGTTTCTTCACACCCATCAACGCAGCAATTCGTTCCTCCAAAGCGACAAAAATTAAAATATGCACTCGAATAATAGAATAATTACACTTACCGGTTAACTTTCCCGAGTCCACAACTTTCTTTATTTGCTCCATTTCTTCTTAACTCCAGGCGGTACGGTACGATGAACGAAATTCTCTTCCGCTTTACAACACAGTTGTTTATTAAATGACGATCAAAAATTTTCAGCCAAAACAAACTGACAGCCTAACACTCCGATTTGGATACTTTCGCGAAAACGCCTTGCACGTACGTTGAAAACTTACTACTATAAAAATACCTTATAATGTGTTAAATTCACTTTATCCATAACACTTCGACGTTGAGTTAAAACTACCTACCAATGAGTACAAAATTCTATCCAAAACAGTAGTCTTATGAGAGTGCTTAGTTTTGAGTACTTTCACACTTGATTTTGGATAGTTTGGGTTCTCCGTGTAGGCGGCGAATAGGGCGAATAGTATACACTGAACCAAGTAATCATTCGTTGTTTCTATGTGACTCACATATGATTTTTTTTTCCTGGCAGGATGTGTGGCCACATGAATGTTATTTCACGTGTACATGACAATCTTTAGTAAATGAAGGAAGTTTTATTTCATATATCCATACATGTTTTTCCAGCAAATAAAGCTAGTAAGCTTTACTCTACGATAACCTTTAATACCGTCTTTAAGGGAAAAATGTCAATGATTTCAAATGTATAGAGAAAAACAAAACCGAAAGAGACTGCAAACCCATTTTCATTCTGAGGAAGGAGGATGTGTGGGCTGAATATGCCATAGTTTAATACGAGCTGAAGTTGGATAAACTTGCCCGATGAGATTGTGTGTGTGGGAACTCTACACAGATGGCCATGCACCACGACGGACGCCATGACTCGAGGCTTTCCACATCCAGCATTCGAAGAGGTAAGACGTGTCTCCGGTGGCAGCACGCTGGGTGATTCCCGGTGGCATATGGATCTTCACAGTAACCTAACGATAGATCCAAATGTAGCAAAGCGAATGTAACAGGCAACATGGAAACATGCAATTATAATAAAAGAGACGGAAAAGGCTTTGGGTGCTGACCGAGTTCTTCTCAGGGTCATGTTTAGTTAAGTTATTATTTACGTAATGGTGCCATGTTGAATTTACGACACGCCTTGGGTGGTAGTAATTGAAAGATAATATGATCCCTATGGATGATGTGAAAGATGATTCGGCAGATGGTTTGACGGTTGTCTGCAATAGCATAGCCTAGAATGAAGAGATTCTCAAAAAGCAGCATCAATCCTCGGCTTTCTATAAAATCAGACACCAAGGCAACACCGCGTAAAATTATTGTGCACCTCAGGGGAGGGGCTATTGCAGTACATATTATGGAATGAAAAGCAATGTGTAGCAAAATAATAAAACTTTTCGATCTGTTGCCATGCCCGGATTTTGCAGACCCTGATAGAGCAAAACCAAGTTTTCGACTTACTCTGTTGCAGATTTGAATACGTGGAGCTAGAGTAGGTCATTTTAAGTATTAAATCTCACTTTTTATAATATAAACGCACTTTAGGCTTTGTTGTTTCACCAATTACGTAACTCATAAAGGGGAGCGGAGGTTGAGCAACCGTTACTTATTGTAATAAACTGGGGGGGGGAGGAAGGGGTGACATCGTAACAAAATAATAACCAATTTGAAAAAAAA
Organism: Aedes japonicus; assembly: GCA_034211315.2. NCBI lineage: Eukaryota > Metazoa > Arthropoda > Insecta > Diptera > Culicidae > Aedes > Aedes japonicus. The sequence goes on from JASCZW010012277.1 coordinate 4,375, forward strand.
AATACAAAGTGAATAACCAATTTCCATCAATGAAATTTCCTGTGTGCCGAGCAATACTAGTCAAAGACTACACTCAGTAGCGCAAAAAGAGCCGAGCAAAATTTTGTTTGGAAAACTCTCTATGTTCTAACCTCCTGTAACTTTTTAAAATTATTAATATTTTTGACTGAAAATTTGCCAACATAATAAATTTATAATCCTTATGTGATCAAAATTTCATGTTGATTAAATTTATAAACTGGAAGTTAATATAACATTTGTGAAAAAAGTCGTTTTTGGACAAAGCAATTTCAAAAATCCGTTTTTCGTAGAAAACTTTGGCGCATATTAAAAAATTTCTCCAGAGCTTGAAACAATACAGAAAATAATTTGGACGAAATTTGAACTGTTTCCGTTAAATAGTTTGGACTACAGCTGGTGTCAAAGTTGACGCACCGACTACGAGCATTTCCCTTTTCACCCAATGCTGACCTTGCTGAAATATCAGTTGCAAAAAAAGCCAGTGGTGAGTTTTATTAATAATACTGGTATTAGCACTGTATACGTAGTTTTCACTAACCAATTCATCATTTGGGATTTTTCACGCCTAACAAATCATGTATTTTAATAAGATGAATTCACCTCGGCTTTTGCTTTTGCACCGGATATTTCAGCAAGGTCCGTATCGGGTGAAATGGAAATGCTAAATGTTGCTGCGTCAATTTTGACGCCAGCTGTAGTCCAACCACTTAATGAAAATAAATATTCTCCAAATGATTTTCTGTATTGTTTTGAGCTATGGAGAAAGTTTTAATATGCTACCTAAGTTTTTCGCAGAAATACTGATTTTTGAAATTGCTATGCACAAAATTAACTTTTTTCACATATGTTATGATAATTCCAAATTCATAGACTGTATCAACATGAAATTTTGATCACATAAGGTCTATACATTGGATTGGTTATAGGGTTGTCATATTTTCAGCCGAAAATATTGATAATTGACAAAGTAACAGAAAGTTGAACAACGCGGTTTTTGGAAGCAAAACTTAATTCATTTTACTTAAAATTTCAGATTCCTTGCACCACTTGGCCATATATGTGTTTCTGATATGGCACTTCTATAAGAAGCAGATGAGATTGACCATCAAAGGAACCAAAATTTAAAAACTATGGCGATAACTGTTGCAGTGCTCCAGTTTTGGCAAACGTGATAAATAATACAAAAACAAAGTTTTGGCTAAGTTTCGAAATTTTTCTTTCAAAATATGGACTGAAAGCTTTCGATAAATGGAGACGTACTATTTATTTGTGATCTTATAAATAAAAGGTATCTTATGACGATTGGAATCACCAATTGGCGCAATTTCCCATAAATCGTACATGCACACGCTGAGAAATATATCGATCTGTATAGATTCAACCAATTTTATTGTTGACTCACGGCTTACCCATGTTATTTATTAATTCAAACAATACAAGTTTTATTTTTGAACTAACAACAATTTGGTTCTGTTTCAAAAGCGCTGCAACGGAAATTGCATAATCAAAACAAAAAAGTTCTGTCGTGAATGGTTACCGTATCAACGTTGTAATAATCCTCACCCGCTAGTCATCATATTAACATGTAGTTTATAATAATTTGTGTAGATTGTGTTATTTTCAGCTTGGTTCGAACTTGTGTCGATCCCCAGCCCGAGCTCAGCTTATTGCTAGTCCCCATCTACTATTCACCTGAAGCCGTCCCCGTATGAAAATTAATTAGTCGCGCCATAATCAGGCCCTCTCGCTAAGTATGCATCTTAAAATGATCCTACAGAACATTCGCTTCTGGACTCCAGGACTTTTACTTCGGGGCCCAATTCCTCTTCCAAATACTGCGACCTATTTTGCCTGAAATGAGTGCTTCTCACGATACCATAGTAAAAAGTTTTCCCAGACAGTAAACATACTTCTGTTATTGGTTGCCAAGGTTACCACCGTTACCAGGTTATCACCGACCAATTCAAGCCAGTGCTTCCAGAATACCAGTAAAGTTTTTTTTTCCGATTTCGCACACATTTTTTTGGCATTCCTATATCTTGGGGGAGAAGAAAATCATAAAGTGTGCAAATCTGATGAAATTTTGAAGGAAAAAGTTACTCACGAGAAAGCTGTCTTGGCCCTTGTCATGGAGCCATTCGATTGATTTTTTATTAAATTAAACCTTTGTATAGGATTCTTCCTGATTTTCTGATTCAAGGCGTTCCCAGCTGTATTCGCTATACCCAACAAACAATTTTACAAATCAAACTATACTTAAACTGCAAAGAAACTCTTAAGTGATTTTTACATATGATTTAGCGGCCATTCGGCAATCAAAACATTATAATTCACTCTACACAGATTTTGTTCCTGTAATTTGTGTTAAGATGAGCCATATAAACCACATTCAACCGGAACTCAGACATTTGTATTGTAAATGTTGCGAATAACAACATTTTTACCAAGCTTTTCATACAACAGGCCATATTTGGAAACATAGAAATAAATATGTCCCTAACATTGGGCCCACCTTTTGCTTGTTAAATCATTGTTATTTTACCAATGTGACCTGTTAGTTTATAACATGTGACTATATTCTGTACATCTTGGCTGCATTATTCGGTTTATAGGTCCAATTTCAGCAAATTTAGATCATTCGAAGATCGTATAGATAATCTGTTCAGCTTAGCCAGTAAAGTCATGATGCCTAAAAAGTCAAGGAAATCGAAAGCAACGTGGAAGTGCACTACTATATCTATATATATAAAAATGAAATGCTGTCCGTTCGTGACAGCATAACTCACGAACGCCTCAATGGAATTACTTGATTTCTTTTTCATTTGATTCGTCTTGAATTCCAACAGGTCTTTAAAATAAAAAATGTACGAAATTTTTCGGGAAAGTAAAAAAATCATTTAAATTAAATTTTCACTTTGCATGGAAATATCATAATAGAAAACAACAACACCATCCATCGAGTTGGAAGGAGAAAACCGTTGGAAAATTTTATAATGGCGTCTTAATTAACAAAAAAGGACGAGAAGGAGCGAATCTTCATTGTTATTTAGGGACTTTTGAAAAAATTATGCGAAAAACGATTTATTATGTCGAGTTTTTGTTTACGTGGTGTTCAGAATTCACGCGAGGAGATACTGTTCTACTTAGATTTTGTCATTAACGCGTTTAAAAAATCACTTTTGTTGCTTTTTACGAGGTTTTCGTAAATTACGGGTTTGTACGTGAATTCTAAGAGCTACTCAGTTGTTTTTAAGGTTTTTTTTCAGCGCACTCATTCCATGCGTAAAAAGCAACCTCACCCAAGTAACATTGCTAAAACCATTCAGCTTTACTAAGTTTTATTAAAGTTTTATGAAAGCCACCAGAAATCAATTCGGTTTTATTATGGCAGCAAGAGATGCCAATAGGTTTCAAATTTTAGTCAGGTTTATAAGAACCTAAACAGCATTTTTACAACAATCTTAAAACCTAACTTCTAAAACTTTATCCCTATCAAAGTTTTTATTTTGACTTTGTAAAATCATAAAATGCTGTTTTTAAATACCGTTTTAGGACTCATTCATATTATCTTATTATGGTCAGTTGAAAAGCATTTTAAAACCATTTTTCTTCCAGTAAATGCATTAAACGGCTAATTGGCAATTTGAAAAGCTTCCAAGCGACCAGATAGTTTTATAGTAACCATTGCTAAAACTGTGATTTCTCTGCAATCGCCATATTGGAATGAATGAAATAATTGAAATGTGGAAAAAAATACACTAATTTTAAATGTCAGTACAATTGAATCTGTAGATCTAAGGCAAATTTCGGTATTCGTTCAGATAACTTATTAAATTCCATCAATTTTCAGGACGTTTTTGGTTAATTTATCGAATATATTTCTTTAAATTTTGTTTTTGATGTTGTTAAACTCGCATAATTTCCGAGGCGCATTAATTTTTCAGCTCTTATCATGCCAATATTCACCATACAATTAAATGCGCATATGATTTGGAGCATGAAATGCTAAACAAAAACTCAATTTGTTTTATATATTTTGCTTCTCAGAACATAATTTTCCGCAACACTTGAGCTTTTTTCTCAGCCATTATTTACTCGTCGAATCGAATCAGAAGAGCAGAGAATCGAACAAAGCAGAACAACAAAAACAAACCACGATATCGCCGTGAATTTTGACAGCTGTGGCCATTCGGCATTATCTCTAATAATAACATCATTCACTAGAACATTTTCAAAATCCTTATGGTCTTGGAAAGGTTTTATTAATTTGTTCTCACAACCGTCTAAAGAGTGGGCCACTTGTATACATTTCGGCTTTAAAGATGCATAGAGGAGGTGTTGGTGGACAAAACAGTTTTGCAATGTAGTTTCATCAACAAAGCCGGGAGGAGCGCTATACTTGGCTGGAATAGAACTGAAAATTGTTACTTGGGCAGTGTAAACGTGTAGGTTCTACGTATAAATTGAAACGTTTGTATTGGTGATATCTCGCAGCGAGATGTAAATAGGAGTGAAGTTCGATGGAGAATGAGAGTATTAGTTTTTGTATTCTATGTTGATCCGACAGGTGTATAATAACATTTTTGTTTATATTAGTATCGTTCACTGTTTATATTAATATTGCATCAGGAAAGTGAAACGAACATATTACTAGAAATTTAGAAGAAACTAATTATGTTGCAATTTCAATTTCAATTAGTATTATTGTGCAATGCCTCCTACTAGACGAAGTAATATTATCGCCTGCAGCCGCACGACTGTTAGCGCAGCAAAATCTTGAAATGAGACGTTCTGCATGCAACTCAAAATGACTTGGATCGACAACGAATGGCACGGGCTCGACCGATGTTGGATCAAGAAGAGAGCAGGTCGAAATACAAACGATAGAAAGAAGCGTAATCGGGAAGTATCAGAAAGATCTGGTGACAATCGTACCCAAAATAACATCACTAAACGACTACGACAGCAAAATCTTCAACGTGCATTTCAATATGATCCTTTGATTAATTTCAGTGCGGATATATCAATCGCCATTGAATCAATGAGTGAAGTTTGTTCTCATTGTTATGCATTGTAGCTCCCAAATGAAACACCAAATGAATTGTGTTGTGCAAGTGGCAAAGTTAAAGTAACGCCACTAAATCCACCACCAGAGCATTTGCGCTCATTGGTGTCTGGATCAGAAAGTGATTCTAAGATATTCTGCAGAACATCCAGAGTTATAATGGTTGTTTTCAAATGACTTCGTTTGGGGCTATGAACATAATAAGAGAACAGTTCATGCCAACACCTATGGTAATATAGTGTTCTATAAATTTTCTTGGACAATAAACCTTACCTTACAGCAACACATTTTGATCAAATCATCACACAACAGTAAGAAATTAACTCTAAATAAATGGAATTAATACTTATTGCAAATAAACTTTTTCATTTATTACTCCTTCTCCAATTTTCCATTAAGTAATTTAATTATGGGCAGGACAACGTCTGCCGGGCCAGCTAGTATTGATTAATTATGTCTCAATTGCTTTGAAATAAATCGGTCATGCTGATAGCAACATGATTTGGTTGATAATCGAAGAAATAACGACATATTTGGTACATAGGCCGAATCAAGGAGCTAGGCTAACATTACATCCCGTTACTCTAGTAGCACCAAATTTAGTTTTTTAGTAACAGTTCTTTTTTTTTTGCATCCAAAGGATCGCAGCAAGCTCTGACCACGAACGGTTGGGCTTTGGTGAGCAGTCACGTTTTTCAGTATTTTTTGTGTGATGAAATTTATCCTCATTAGAATCTCAATAATAACCGTCGCGTGTGATAGTGAATGCTGTGTTTATGACCAGAGTTATACCTAAACATCATTTGTGGGTTGAAATAGAACTAAAATTGGTACACGTTTGCGGATTGTTTCTGATTATACGGGTGAGCGCTTTCCATTTTACTGATATATTTGCCGTTTTTCCTAACAGAAACGGTAATTAGTTGTCGAAAAATGCAATTGACAATATTGACAACCTTGATCACAAGAGGTGTGTGAACGATTTCGTGGATGAAAAGAGGAAGGCCATTTTTCACTTTCACTTTTTTTAAGCACAATTTAAAAAAATTTTTTGAGCGTATTAGTAGAACGATTGTGATTGGGAAACTAGGAGAATTTAAAATTTAAAACTTCATTTGATCACTTTTAAAAAAATAAAAAATAAAGCCTTGAAACACTTTTTCAAATTTTCGCTAGTAAACGCGAGCAAATTCCTTTTAATTCTACAATGAGCTTATCTTTTGACAGGTAGGCCTATTTCGTCTGCTACTTACAGACTTCTTCAGTGTCGAGGAAGGCTGTTTTTTTTTTTCAGTCATATAATAATTATACTCTTTGACGTCAACTTATTCCGATACACCTTTGGATCGAAATTTTTAGATTATTCAGATTACCATAATAGGTTAGGGTAGCAGGTTCGACGTGCATTTTCTTCCCTTACATAATGATGGGATAGGTTTGCGTGGATGGGCTCAGAGGTGTTTCTTTACGGGTGTTGATGGGCCCTTTTCTTTTCTATTGCTAATCTAGAATTATCATCGGAGTAATTCATGTTTGACCCTTAACTATATCGCTACCGTAGCCATTCTTGGCTATACCGGCTTGTACCTGTCTACCAAACTCAACTCCAGGATTCGAGAAAATCTCTCCGGACACCCGGTATCCTACAAACACCGATATGCAAACTTCTCTTCACTTTCACTTTTTTTTTTAAACACTATTTTAAAAAAAAAACTTTTTTGAGCGTATTTTGATTGTGATTGGGAAACTAGGAGAATTTAAAATTTAACACTTCATATGATCACTTTTTAAAAAAATAAAAAATTAAACCTATGAAACACTTTTTTAAATTTTCGCTAGTAAACGCGAGCAAATTCCTTTTAATTCCACTATGAGCATAAAAAACATTTGACAGGTACGTATGTGTGTGTGTGTGTGTTTGTGTGAGTGCAAGTGCATGGATAGAAGTAAGAGAGGATGAAGTGAGGGGTGAAAGGATTTCCTTAAAATGTGTGTGTGTGAAATATATTGAATTTTTAAGAGTATTGTCATAAGAGCGCGTGGGCCCTGGTATCTGCACAACTCAATAGCAACAGTTATGCATCAAATTATAAAAATATACAAAACATACAAGTTTTTACATGATAATAGGGTTCTCAATTGGGAAAATTAGCATTTATGATAGTTTTAATGGTATATTCACTACTTCATACACACTACCAAAATGTCATGTAAATTTCTGTCCCCTGAGACCGACACATGCAAGCGTCCTTCAGCACATAAGAATGAGTTGAAAGAGATGAGAAAATAAATTCAATCAAACACACCTTTCGTCGAATTGCGTATGTGTCAGTCTCAGGAGACATAATTTTACACGAAATCTTTGTTTACGTTCCCCGACTTTTTACGAACATGAACTACGTCTCGTGTAAAATTCATAATTTCTTAGTGTGTAGAACACAGGTTCACCCTTGGGGATAATCATGGAAATACACGAAACCAACATAATATGCTATAATACATTCTATATTTTGAACCCTATGAGGTTTCATGTGCATCCACTTGCATCCCCGCCAGCTAAAGGGCTATGAAAAACGTATATTTTTCACAATAAAACTACTATAACTTCACTCATAGCGGTTTTAGACGTAATATGGGTGTGGTAGAGAGAAAATTTATATTTTGATTATTTGTACAACTTTGTAGAACATTATTTTGATCTAAAACTGCACATTTATTAAATAATCATAAAAAAAAAACTAGTTTCCATGGCCCGCCATTTAAAAAAACACGTACCTCGGCACAGTGACCAGATAGAAGGTTGATGTTTTTTGCAATGTTGTTTGTTTTAAAATTATCTACAACTTTGCCGATGACACCAACTCTCTATCTCATAATTAAAAAAAAATAAAGTTTGCAGCGGCGCCTGTGGTGAAGCTGCGAACTAAAATTTGTCACCTCTAAATGCGTTTAATTTTTTGAAAATTTTCATCTGAAAACACCAAAATGTTACGAACACGTTTTTACGAGTTTTTACTAAAAAGTTCATGTTTTTGGCGTTTCGTCCCACAGTGCGACGTGGCCGGTGTACAGTGAGAATGGGCGGTTACTCCCAGCCAGTCTTGGTAAAAGTCATGCTCATTAGATTCAAAAGCGTGGATTTTCAGGCACCATAACATTGACTACATATAAGTTCCATGCGAAAATCAAATGATAACTCATGACAACAAACGTAAGAAGAATGAACGTTCAATTTTCAAAATGCTTTGATATTCATTTGTGTAAACAAGTTCATTTTCAAAACGAATTTCGAAATGTCAGAAATGAAATTCAATCAACCACAATGAATATCAATTACCCGTCGGGATCGGAAAAAATGCAAGGGCAGCCCAGTCCAGGGTATTCGTGCACAACATTGCTAGCATCTATTCCTCTGGGACGATGATGACGGCCCTGGTTGTTCCATGTTTGGATTACGATTCAAAATCACTTAGTAATGAAAAATCATGACAAGAAATGATATTCAGATTTCATCAAATGAAATTCATGCTTACCGATTGATAATCAAAACAACGGTGACAGCAGATTTTTGATCCGCACATAGAGCCGACTTCATTCATTGCAGCAAACAAAATACAGTTGGCATAGAAGTGACAGCGGTAACCTTGAAAACCGGGAAAGTAAACATCATCATTACACTGGGATAAAATCATTTTCACTTCTCATTGATATTTTATGAAAATTTAAGGCACTGCTCCCAGCCTCATTCAGTTGATTCATTGTGCAATTTCACTGATTCTGATCAATCACGGAGTAGCTAAATGAAACCAACACCATTCGATTCCCCGCATTGTTTCCTATAAGATAAGCTATTTTTCAGGACACCTTCCCTACGCCGTCTAAAATAATGGGATTTTGGATCCATTTTTGCCCACTGTGGGTCTGGGTTCAATCCCAGTCGAGGTCCGTTGTTTTTTCTGAGGCAAAACAAAGCTAGTCAAGTCTTCCTTCGGAATAGAAGTAAAGCCGTTGGTCCCGGCTCATGTGTTGATGAGTACGATAAGTAGGGTTCAGGTGGTGGAGTCCTCTTCCTGGCGTCGGTGGTTGTCACCACGTTGCACAGTGGCACAATTCTGAAAAAAGACGGTCAAAAACATTTTCACCCTTTTGTCATCATTTTATCGACGAGGTGTTTTCAGAAGAGTTGCTTAAAATTTTATTCCGCATCTTTTGAAAAAAAACACGCCTAACCTTTCATAAGGGCTTAACTACACTTTCAAATTCTAACTTTTTCCAGCTATGAGATAACGGGTTGTGATCTTAGACAAAGTTGTAGAGCAGGTAAATTTAAGAAAAGTTGCTGAAGACATTAAGTTTATGGCGCATAACTTCAAAGAGATACAAATAGTTTTCAGTCAGCACTACATTAAAACTGTTTTTTAGATAATTAGTACTTTGTTAAAATTTGACGATTTCAATATGTTCCAATAAATTGTAGGAATTATTAAAATACACATTTTCGCTGAACACACCAATGCTCTCTGATACCTAACGCCTACTTGGTACCTAACGCTGATAATTTCAAGATTACTGGTTCTCAAGATACTCTTCTATATACAATTAATTTGAAACCCCCCAGGACCCGTATGTATATTTTTTAGTTTGTTGAACATTACGTCACATGTGAAATATTTATTGGCTTACTAGCTGAACCCGATGTGAGCCTTGCAACGTATGCAACTAAATGAATGAAAAATTAATAGAACTGGCGCGTTTGTGGATCTGAATGAATCTGGTTAAAATATTTTCGTTTGCTTGTGTGTCTTATTTATGTGAAGGTTTGTGTTATTATTTTAACCCTTGAACCGGTTGTTTCCACCGATTTTGCTTTCTGCGTAGAAACATTTCAAAGACAAACGAAGCCATATCTTGTCAGTTTGTACGTTATTTTCTCTTGAATAACCTAAGATTAACTTCTTGTGCATAATGTAGCACTGAGAGTAACCCAACCAATTCTTGTATAAAAAGGGGTTCACACTTCTATCAGAATATGCTTCTTACCCGAGAAATACACATTTTGTGTTTTAGTTGCATGGATAATTCTCATGTTTGGTTCAAATGTCTGTTTCATTGGTTTGAGAGCCCTCTTCCAGAGGGAAGGCGTCTCGAACCACCTAAGAAAAAAAATCCTGCCCAAAAACCCCCACATGCCAAAGTTGGTTCGATTTGAAGAACTCCAATTCCAAGAACTCGAGCTTTGCAGAAATTTGTGTTTCATTTGTATGGAAGTCCTCCCCTTCCAGGCGGGGAAGGAGCTTCGAACCATCATAAGAATCTTCTCCGGCTTCAACAAACCCTACATATAAGTTTTCACAACAGTAGGTATGATTCTCATGGTGTGTTTGTGTCTAATTTTCATGAGAGCCGACCCCTTCCAGAGAGGGGAGGAGTCTCAAATCTTCATAGAAACATTTCTTGGTTCAGAAAACCCCCACATCCCAAATTTGGTTCCATTTGCTTGAATAGTTCTCGAGTTATGCAGAAATTTGTGTTTCATTGGTGTGGGAGCACCCCTTTCAGATGCGGGAGGGGTCTCGAACCATCATAAGAACCTTCCCCGACTCCAAAAATCCCTGCTTAAAAATAGTCATACCTGTTGGGATAATTCTCATGTTTGGCGCTCAATTTCGTGTTTCATTTGTATGAGAGCCCCTTCTTCCTAAGCGGAGGGGGTCTCAAACCACCGTAGGAAATTCCCTTGCCTACAAAAACCTCCACATACCATGTTTGGATCCATTTGTTTGATTAGTTCTTGAGTTATGCAAAAAATAGTTTTTCATTTGCATGGGAGCTCCCCTTTCTAAAGGCGGAAGGGGTGTCAAATTATCATAAGATCCTTTCTCAGACCCAAAAACCCCTGCATACAAATTTACAATGCGGTAGGGATAGTTTTCATGTTTGGTTTAAATTTTGTGTTTCGTATGTATGGGAGCCCCCCTTTCCAGAGTGAGGAGAGGTTTCAAATTACCATAAAAACATTTCTTGCCTTCAAAAACTCATCCATGCCAAATTTCGTTTCATTTGCATGGTGGGCCCCCTTTCTAGAGGCGGGAGGGGTCTTGAACTATCATAAGATGCTCTGACGGACTTAAATACTCCTACATACAAATTAGCATAGCAGTAGGGATAATTCTCATGTTTGGCTTAAATTCGTGTTTCATTTTTATGGGGGCCCCTTTTTCCAGGGGAGAAGGGGCTTCAAACCACCATAAAAACATATCTTGCCTTCAAAAACTCACCCATACCAATTTTGGTTCCATTTGCTTGATTAGTTCTCGAGTTATGCAGGAATTTGTTTTTCATTTGCATGGGATCCCCCTTGCTAGAGACGAGAGGGGTCTCGAACTATCATAAGATGCTTTCCCGGACCAAAAATCCACTGGATACAAATTTGCAAAGCAGTAGGCATAGTTCTCATATTTGGTTGAAATTTGTGTTTCATTTGTATGAGAGCCCCCCTTTTTAGAGAGAGGAGGGGCTTTGAACCACCATAAAAAAATGTAATGCCAAAAACTCGTCCATTCCAAATTTGGTTCCATTTGCTTGATTAGTTCCCGAGTAAACCAGAAATTTGTGTTTCATTTATATTGAAGCCCTTCCTACTCCCTTCCAGAAGGCGAAGAAGTCCAAACCACCTTAGAAACATTTATCTCCTTCAAAAACTTCCACATGCCAAATTTGGTTCCATTTGCTTTATTAGTTCTCGAGTTATGCAGAAATTTGTGTTCCATTTGTTTGAGAGCCCCCCCCCCATCCTCATATGGCGGAAGAGTCTCAAATCACCATAGAAACATTTCTCTTCTTCAAAAACTTCCACATGCCCAATTTGGTTCCATTTCCCTGATTAGTTCTCGAGTTATGCAAGGATTTGCGTTTCATTTGTATGGGATCCTCCCCTTTCATAAATTGGAGGGGTCTCAAATCAGCATAGAACCAACTTTTGTCTTCAAAAACCACCGCATACTAAATTTGGTTCCATTTGCTTGATTAGTTCTAGAGTCATGCAGAATATTGTATTTCATTTGTATCGGACCCCTCCCCCTATAGAATGGGGAGGGGTCTCAAACCAACATAGAAACATTTCTTGTCTTCAACAACCACCACATGCTGAATTTCGTTCCGTTTGCTTGATTAGTTCCTGAGTTATGCAGAATATTGTGTTTTATTTGTATGGGAGCCCCCCCTTTTGGGACGGGGAGGGTTCTTAAGCTACCATAAAAATCTCTTTTGTCTTCAATAACTCACATATGGTAAATTTGGTTCCTTTTGCTTGATTAGTTCTTGAGTTAAGTAGAAATTAGTGTTTCATTTGTATGCGAGCCCCCCTTTCCAGTGAAGGGAGGGGTCTCAAACTATCATAAGTACCTTCTCCGGCCCCAAAAATCTCTGCATATAAAATTTCACGCTGATCGGTCCTTCCACTCGCGAGTTAAATCGTGACAAAGGAAACCCCAACTCATTTTTATTTATATAGATTCGTGTTTTGAGGTGTCCGGATTATTGCGGATACAGACCTTATATGGCTTCGCTGACGACGTTTATATCGTAGCATGTAATATTGAGACAGTGGTGGAAACTTACATCAGACTTAAGGCTGAAGCTGATAGGACTGGGCTTGTGATTAAAACGTTGAAACAAAATACATGGCGGGGAGAGGCTCAGAAGAAGTCAAAGTTAGCTTCCTATCACGAGTTCAGATCGACGGTGATGAAATCGAGGTAGTAGACGAAATCGTGTATCTGGGCTCATTGGTGACCGTCGATAACGACACCAGCAGAGACAAAGGCGCATGATGGCTGGCAATCGTGCCTACTTTGGACTCCGAAGGACACTGGGATCGAACAAAGTTCGCCGAACTACAAAGTTGACCATCTACAAAACATTAATTAGATCGGTAGTTCTCTATGGCTACGAAACATGGACATTGCTAGTGGAGGACCAACGCGCCCTTTGAGTCTTTGAACGGAAGGTGCTGCGTACGATCTACGGTAGAGTGCAGATGGCAGACGGAACATGGAGGAGCCGAATGAACCACGAATTGCACCAGTTGCTGGGATCCTCCCATCGTACACATCGCTAAAATCGGTCGACTTGGTACAAGAAGAAGAGGCGCGCAACGAGCAAGGTGAATCGATCAAGTAGAAGGCGTTCTGCAGACTGTGTACATCAGAGGTCACACCGGCCTTGATCTGACGGGTAAGGTAAGGTATTAATAAACGTTTTATTTAGCTTATCAAAGCAAACACATTTGTTCTTAAAGATTTCAAGCTTAAGTGTAAAAAATATCAACTGTAGCATATAGGGCTGAGTCATGTGAAACATTCACTAGTTAAGGATATTTTCATCCGTAGTTAATATTGTGCAATGCAGCAGAGCAGTAAGCCATGATGTTACTATACAAGCAATAATTGAAAAATGAAGATATTCGTTCAATCAATCTCTTCATGTATTGTTTCAGAATTCAACACCATCGACTTCGATGATTATATTGGCTTTAGAATAGACGTTCTCATCGTTTTCTTCTCCCTTCACATATTTTCCCCCTCACAAAGCCCAAATCCCCACAGAGGGGCTCACACACAGAGATGCCAATGTTCCTGATTTTTCAGGATTTTCCAGACTTTTTAGCATTTTGCCTGAAATCCTGACTAGCACAAATTTTTTCCAGATTTTGATAAAAAATCCTGATTTTTCCTGATTTTCGTAATTTTTATCAATCCAAATTAATTTTAAGCGAAATAAATAAACTAATCAAAGTAAGGGAGTTCTGCCAAAGCTTTTACTAGTTGGCTACTCCGGATTGGAATTGTCAAAAATCATCCAATAAAAAATCTATTCTGACCCGCTCTTCTACCAAAACGATACAAGACGTCTTAAACTTCGCGGTTTACTTTTTTAGTTTTTAATATCACTCTCTCGCAGGTCTCAAACAGCAAGTTAAGGTAAGCTTCCGCAAAAAAAAAAAAAAAAAATACAAATCAGCGCCAACATTAGATTAGGGAGAATCTGCTTTTATAAACAATGGCTTTCGTAGTTTTCTTAGTCTAGAACAAAAGGGCACATATACAAATTAAGCACTCCTTAAGGAAGACGAGCATTGTCTCTATCCGCTGATACATTCAATTTGAAGGAATTGTATTCAACTTTCGATAAATTAGCAGACAAAGTCTTTGTTTACATAAGCAGATTCGCCCTAATCAATTGTTGGCACTTAACTATACCATTTATGAAACTGAAACCCGACCAAAAGGGAATAACAAAATTATTTCTAGTTTTGTTATTCAGTTACGCTGTTTTTGTAATAGAGATTATTAGAATTTAGATCGCGGATGTTGTTAAAATAACAGAAATTGTTACAAAAAGTCTTCTAGAGGTAACGAAATTATAGCAAACTTTAGTATAGATATAACATAAATAAAACAAACTTTGAAACAGTTTTGTAAGGAAGTAGCAAAATCATATCAGCTAGTGTTAGAATTCATTTATTTATTTACGCAGATTTTGACTCCCAGGGCATTATATCCCAATTTGTTATAAGTATGTTATACAATTTCTCAGATGAAAATGTTTTAAACAAATTTATGTCATAATCAGTTAGTCGTAACAAGGATTGTTATAATTTTGTTATTTTTATGTTATATCCTCCTGGTCGGGAAGAGATAAATAAATGTTATGTAAGTTTTTTGGTTTTTAATAAACGGTATTTTTATTAACATCAGTTTTTTACACATAAAATGACAATCCTGATTTTATCCTGATTTTTATTTCATATACTTCCTGACTTTGTAAAAATATACTTGGCAACGCTGCTCACACAGTAATTTAATTTCGCATCTCATTAGCTTTACCACCAAGAAAATTCTAGCTGGCTTTTCTCGGCATTAGCCAAAAACTGTCTGCCTCCTCATCAGCAATGACTGTGGTTGCCTTCGGCGTCGCCAGCAGCGTCGTTGGAGGTTTTGTGGTTTATTATCCCGCCGTTAAATTTAATCCTCAGCGGTGGTAGTCACTTTATTCGCAATTTGTCTTATTGTCACTCGTGGCGGCTTGCTTCCGACTTCCCGCGGGCGATCCACGTCATCCGTCCGATCTAATTTGACTGTGATTTACCTTCTTTTCCGCTGGCAAGTGGCAAATTAGAAATTTGCTCGAAAAATTATGAATTCTCCCCCCCCCCCCGCTTTTTGTTTGGCTCATCTTTGTGAATAATAATTTCACCTAACATGCAACCCCAGCTATATAATGACTTAATTCCACCCGGTAGACTTGCGGCAACATTTACATTACCGCGGAATCGTGCTGAATTCGCTTAATGAGTTGACGGTTGTAATTTAGCATCCTTTAGAAATTTTTGATGTAACACGCGTTTGCTGCCAGGGGGGAAAAAGAACGGCGAGAGACAGAGATCGTGTATTTTAATGAACTTTGTTGGGAGGTGGAAACAAGAACCGACGAACGCACTCTCCGGAGCTGCTAACTGGAGCGAAAACAAACCTCGTTGTACCGTTTTTACACGGTTGTTGCGTCAGCTTAAATAAAATGCAATTTGCACACAGTCCGTGTGCTTGAGGAATCTTCAAACAGTCGACGGGTGTGGGGGAGGGGAAAGGACAGGACGCGGAAATATTTTTGAAATGCTTCAAATATGCTCATTCCAAAGGGCATTTTCCTGGATTGGGATGCGTGAAATGCAAATTCTATCCAGGCTTATTTCATTCAAGCTGAGCCAGTAGCTGAATCGTGGATCATTCGGAAGTTAATTAAGATGCCGGTTGATGTTTGTCGTCAGGAAAATGAGATGATGAATATGCTAATGAAAAATTATTCAGCTCTGTGCGACGGCATCCGAGGAATTTAAAATTGTTTACGTTAAATTTTAGTGAAAATTTTCAGCAAAATAATCTAACGAAATGGATGTCAATGTCCACGTAGCTCACGTGTAACTACGCCACAGTCAGCCGTCCCATTAATACTCACATGCTTAGACATGACCACAGCCAATGTTCCATACGGTTCCCCCACTCAGAACATCCCATTTCACCAGTCGATTTTGCATTTTAATTGAAATGCATTATTTATCCTCCCATTAGGACCAGCCCGGACGACCGAGTGCATCAGGAGAATAATTTACTCCTCCGCCCAGATGCTCTTTCGACATAATTGGTCAATCCACCCAAGGAAAACTCCGCTCTCATAGACCAGTGCTTTGAAACGAGACCTCCCACCAATTCTACCACAATGCCCAATACTCAGCAGCTGGAAGGAAATGCATTATGGCTACCAGGCCACCGTCCGTCGTCGGCCGGTCGGTCATTCTATATCTCTGGTATGGTCAGTTTATTTTCCCCCCACTGACTCCCATTGCTGCGATTGATCGTCTAAATTGGTCCTTTCATGTAGAACAAATCGTACTTGTTCGTTCAAATTACTCCTTGGTTGGAGCTTCCAACCAAGGATAGAAGCAAGTGACACGGATGGATGCTGTGCCGATCGAGTCGAGTCCTGATTGTGTGAACTTCGGCGAATCGGCTTTGTCCGAACATACAATGCTTAACATCGATTATGATTGATGAAAAGTTGCAGGGCAAAGAGGACGCCGTGTAGAGTTTGGGCTGTGTGCTAATTCCCATTAGGGACAGGGCGGCGAAGATGTGAGAAAAGTGGAATCAGACGTGTTGTTCTTAGGTGTGAAAAGGGATTACATGCCGTCTTTAGTTAGATTCAATTAACTAGTGGCTAACCTAATGGTATTGAATGTAATTCGGTGCCTTGAGCATTTCAATATCTAGTTGATTGAATGTGCCCACTGTCCTGACCGGGTCGAAGTATTGGTTTTGGAAAAACAAATCTGTGATGCTGTTTTTGCGGAAGCTTCAATTTAAATGCTTCGGGGTACAAATTAGTATACGATTCATCTAGTTCATATAAGGCTCGACAATGTAAAACATAGATACCTAACATACCCGGAGGTATACAGTAGACCCAAGTTTGGTCCTTAGCCTCCTGTCTAGTTATGAGTAAACATAGAAAAAATTGTGTAACCAACCGCAGGGGATCTTGGGTGGCCGGCTGATCCTTCCAAAGGGAGCGGCATAAAGCCTGTCCACGTTGGATTTCGGACACGAAAATAATAGCAGTAAAAGAATTATAAATAGTTCAACAAAACCGATTGTTTATTTCACAATAATTGTATCAATTGGAAACTGACGTTTGATAGCAACGTTTATTCGTAGTGTAAGTGCTTCAAAGCTAAAATTAAACAGTTTGTTAGCGTCAATTGAAAAGAAGATAGCAACCGGACATATTCTCTAGTGTAAATTGAATCCCGACAAGCTCCGAGTTTGGCTAGAACTTTCAGCGATATCTACCTGCTTCTAAGTAAACAATACTGAGCAACACTTTAATCAATAATAATAAATTATAGTTTACCTAGCAATTATGCGTTATTAGTTCACCTTAGCACAATAAATTCAACTAATTGTCTTCACGGTTTAGAGTAATAAATTCAATAGAATAAGGATTACAATAGGTTAGCCAATTACTACAATAACGCACATTCTTCTCTGACAGTTATGCTGCTGTCATTGCATCATAGCAATGATCACTCCCTCTGGCGGTCGGCGGTGACCAGTGCGGCCAGATCTACTATTGCTGCAGCAACAATAATAGAGTTAAATATATCTAGATTAGAAACAGTTGATTAAGATGTTAATCCTTCTCTCTATAAAATTCTCGGACTTTCTGTGGTACACTCGCCATCAGGTTCCGCACGGTATCTCCACCTTCTCTTGAAATAATCGATACTATTTGCTTTCTTCTTAGTTTCGAAGAGTTTCCGCTTAACTAGAGCCCAGTACTTCTCTATTGGGCGAACTTCTGGACAGTTTGGTGGATTGGTTGTTTTTTGCACGTATTTGACCTCTTGTACTTTACACCATTCTCATAGGCGGAGCTGAACAATCAATCTGGAGGGGGCCTGGAGGGGGCCTGCCCGAAGATTATTTTTTTCGTTTTTAGGAATATTTAAAAGAGCGATGAAAGTAACGTAAGGACAGGTTATTTTTATTGATGAATTAGAACATGTTTAATCGAATAATTAGGTCTAAACACAGGGCAGACCCAGCAGTTATGACATGTTACAGTAATATCTTGATGACGAATTTCTTGTTGAAATTATTTGACAACCGTTATAACATGTTAAAACTCTATGTCTGAACAAGGCACTATTCTGCGCCTCGGTGAGGCGAGATGCCTTAAGAGAATCAAGTGTCGTAAATATATACCTCGTATTATTCCCTGTGAATCAAATGGAGAATGGACTTACACGAGGTAACTGTAGTCACCTTACTCGATTCACTGAAGGCGCATCATTTCATCCGAGGCGGAGAATAGATCTGAATCTATATAGAGTCAACTTTAAACTAAAAAACATTAAAACTACAATGAACAACATTGAGTCAATGAACATTTTAAATTTATATCAAAATTTGGATTGGTTTGGATTACGTGGTTTAAATATTTTAAAAATTGTGTCGGTTGATACTAATTCCTTCACAACTCCGTTCCCAATGATTAAAATTGCCATATTTGAAAATCATTGCTGCGTCATGGTACTTCTCAGTCATGTTTTAAGTGTTTCTGATGGCTGAGAAGCTCGCATCCAGCTGAGCTTATGGGAATGGAAATTAACATCTGGAGCAACCTATATAGATTGGTTGTACAATGCCGCTCGCAAGGTTTCCAAAGATATATTTATGTTTTTGTTGCGCAAAAAACTCGAACGACAGTTGCTTCGGCTTGCAGGTCTTGTTGTTTTATATTTAGCATCTGAATAATGGTCTATAAACTCCTGCCCATTTGCCTCAAGCGTACCAAGCTCTTATTTGTCTTACTATCGTTTTTCGGTGAAGCTGATGGAGATGCTAGTTCCCGAGCAGGAGAAAATAGCATGTGAATACCTAATTTTGATATTGATAACTGGCCTTGGTATTAAAGAGCTCAGATTAAGAGGTAAAATACCTAAGCAAAATAGCTAAGAATTGCAAGCAAAATATCTCTCAAATACCACAACTTGTTATTTCGGATACCTGGGAATACCTGCGAGGTACTATTTTGGTATTGTCTTACCTCAATTTGGTATTCACAATTTTATGGTATTATCCTCAAGTATTTTACCTCTTAATCTGAGCTCATAAATACCAAGGCCAGTTCAAGTTATTCGCTCCTGCTCGGGTTGAGGAAGAATACTAGCGTCGCTTTCAATTGTTTCGGAATTATCGATAGATGAATGGAATTGAAATTCTTGGTGTTCCGAAAGAACAGTACAGAAATACATTTGAAGTCATTATATTATCGGCCCTATGGTTTTCGTATGATAAGTGATATTTTCAAATTAAGCGTTTTGATATTAGCTATAAGCTTAAAATTGCACCTCGCCGAAAAGTTCGAAAATACCTGGGGTATGTTGTTCCCAATAACCCGTGGTCACTGGTGCCAATATTTTTTTTTTCAAAGATAACTATGATAAAATGAACTTAAAAAAAAGGAAGAACCTGGATCTGTTCCACGTCTATGTTTTCCTGGAAAAATCTAAATTTCTGAAGTATATGGATGTACCTACCTATCATTTAATTTTGCATTTTTCATTTTGTTCATTTGTCCAGATTGCACGGAATTCTCAATCTTGTTACATAAATATTAACAATTCAGGAACGCTTCTAATGTTGGCACCATTCTACTTCTCTAATTAAACTTACTGAATGTTATCCTCAGTCAAAATAATACTGAATTACTGAGTCAAGATTAATACTGAAATTTCGAAATTTTTTGATGGTATAGCAAAACAATGTAACAAAAACAGTATAGGCGAAAAAAACAAATGCATCTACCGTGTTGAACTGTGTTGAATTATTAAATTTTCAAGTACAGTCTTCAAAATGGCATCATATTCGCCATGATAGAAGGTTTGGCAGAAATTTAGTTGTTAAATAATTTAAAATTGAATAGTTCTACAAGAATGAATTCTTCGGAAAAAATATTCATTCTTTTGAAATTTTTGTATTTTGTAAAAGAAAATTGATGTTTTTAAAATTTTCTAGGCTGGTGGATTAGATGGAATTTTGAAGACTGTTTCAAAATTTATAAACAGTTTAAAATTCAGGAAATTCAATTACTTCTGAGTTCCTGTTAAAATTTCAGCTCCATCCATCCTTTGAGTGCTGACTTAGAGAATGTCAAATATGACAATTTTGTATGAAACACTGTAGATGTATCTAATATTTTCGTCACCAGTGTATACTCGGACCTATTCCAGCCCAAAGTAGAACCTTTTGATTGAAAATCAACCTATTTAAATAAATCTTAAGATTAAATGTAAGACAACTGTTATAAGAAATGTGAAGGGAATTATGATAAAATTTCCAAAGAAATATTGAGAAGCGTTTTCAAAAAATAATCGGAACTCTGTCTCTACAAAGTGAATTCAGATGGAAGCACACAGTTCTTACAAGCAGTATATTTCGGATATTTACCTTCGAATTGTATTCAAATGATTCGATTCTTAGAAAATTAAAAATATTTTTTTCGACGAGTCCTAATAGTTTCAACAGGTTAACAATACTTTAAATGATGATGATGATGATGATGGTCCCGTCACTTAAAAGTATCCCGCCAAATAAAAAAAAGTCTCACGTGTCGCCAGATTTTCCCCAATATTAATGAATAAAATTTTACAAAAAAGTCGAGTAAACTACTTAATTCTAAAACTTTATGAAGTTTGTTATCACCAAATTCAGCAAATTAAAATACTTAAAATATATTTCCTGAAGATTAATAAGGACAAAGATCAACTCAGGAAAATGGCGTCTGGTGAATGGGCTCTAAGAAATGGTTTCAGGAAAGTAATTTATTCCCAAAAATAAGAAGGACAAAGTTCTTCTCTGGAAAATTGGTCATGGGAAATGGCGGGTCAACAATCAATTTCCCGAAAACAAAAGGACAGATACCGTCTCTGAAAAATTGGCCATTCCAGAAGATGGCTTCTGGGAAATGATTCCCGGGGAAATGGTTTCAGGAAAGCATATATTTTCCGAAAACATGAGGACAGAGATCCGTTTTGGAAAATTAGTCATTCCGAAAAGTGGCCTTTGAAAAATGGCCTCTAGAAAAATACCTCTGGGAAATGTATTCCGGGAAACAACTTATACTGGGAAAAAAATCCATACAACTCCGTAGTGATTATGAATAGTGTTTCATTTCAAATTAGAAATATTTTCGGGAAAAATCCTGGGGGGGGCCTGCAGAATTCTGGAGGGGGCCTTGCCCCCTAGGCACCCCCAGTAGTTACGCCAATGACCATTCTGTAGAATCGACTGGAGGACTCACAATCGTATTTCCTTGGATGCTTTAAATTATCAACACGTACATCCCCAACCCTCTGACAATGAAACATTCAAATTTAAAATTAATGATACTCCATCGTTAGGCATTGATTTTAATGTAGTTATTTGCAATAGATCACAAAACTGTCCTTAATTGCAAATCAGTACTGGTTATTCTGAAAATGTCCGTAGTTTCGGATTCTAAGGTGGGAGTACTAGGGTAAGTACCTGTCCAAAACTAGGTCATCAGAAGACATTTTGAGGATTCCTGACCATACTGGCCACTAAAAGAGGCCCTGCGCGATTTTGAGTTCCACCGGAAAAGTGTCCATAATCAAATCTTTTTCAAAACCTTGCTTGCGACACACAAAAAACTTCATGATTTTGCACAACTTTGTCTTCTGAGGACATTCTGTCTGGTGTCTGACCATAGTGGCCGCTTGGGGTGGCCTTGCGGATTTTTGAGTTGATCCGGGAAAGTGGCTATACTCAATTTTTTTCCAAAACCTGGCTCGTGACTCATTAATCGAAGAAAATCACACCATACGTAACATGTGTGGCACACTTTTGACATTTGTTTTTTAAGGAGATGAAATCTAGCAGCCCTGGAAAATTGACGTTATATGTTGTTTTGATTTGTTTGTTTCGCCAACGATACAGACCTGAGTTTTAGAAAAAAATATTATAAGTGAACTTTCGAGCTATTTGTTTGTTTAGGCAAAATCATGAGCGGAACAGTGGATGAGGTAAGCGGTTAAATAAATAAGTCGTGACATCCCGAAAAAAATAACACAAAAAAACTTTATATATTACTGTGACAGTACATCAATTTACAGTTAATATATCATGTTAATTAATGTTAATCTACAGCAATTTAACCAAAAATATTATTGTCAAAAACATTTTAAAACATTGTTTTCGCCGTTTTCACATTAAAAAAGGGGGGTCGTTAAGAATATTCACAGCAATTTTTCAGGTACTTTTCTTATACATTTGGGAATAACTGACGATATTTTTTATTATAAAATTACTGTCAGTAGCGCATCTGATAAGCAATTACAAATATGGTCATATTGCCGTTTTTCCGGTTAGATGGTTTTTACTGTTAATTTACTGTATAGTGCTGTATTTATATTTTTTTCTTTTTTCAATTTTTTTGAGAATTTTAGCTTTTCTTTGAATAAAACAGTGGTAGTATTTTTGTACTCTTTTACATGTTTATTAGTGCACTGTTTGAGCGTACGAAATGTCCATTTGGTGTTATAAAAGATAATAAAATCCCATACTACAAACGACTTAAAATTCAATAATAACAATGCTACATATTTTGACCAAAATATGGATCAAAACGTATCAATTCGTTTTAAGGGACAGTTTTAAAAATAGTAAAAAAAAGGTTGAATATTCTGTTTCCTGGCTTCCTTCCTCACTGTTTGTCGGATTCTGCCAGTGCATTTCGCAGGAAAGCAAACTTGCGGAACCTATTCAAGTTGCTTGTCTTCTCTGCGAGCGATTATGGATTTGTGAGCGAGTGTATCAATCTGCGCATGGTCGCATGGTTGCGATCCCCAACTTTTTTGGCCACTCTTTCTTTCGCTGCGTCTGCGAATAAGAATAGAAAATCATTAATGATTAATAATTGATAATGGATTTTTTGTAGGACTCACTGTAAATAAATTTCAACTTGGATGGTGACATAGGCGGCTTAGGTATACGTTCACTTTTGTTCTTGTAAATGCGGCCCGTAACCGACCCTTTACATAACCGTAAAAATGCAACGCCAAATTTTGAGCAAAAGCACCAACACTTTTGGACATTGAATTAATGCGTTCGATTCGCTCAGATGAGATATCCAGATCCTCAGCAGGAATAAATGCCTAAAAGGTTTAAAAAAGGTATTAGTTAGATATTGATTTTATTTTGTAGGATTCCTCACCTGATCCGAACTTGCACCTTCCTTGGCTGCCTTCGCTTCAGCAACAGCATGTACCACCAGATCTTTCAATTCGGCATTTTACGCGTCCTTGGTCTCAAATTGTCGTTTATACTTCGGTTTCTTGCTGTTTATCGCACTTTTTTGCCAACCGCAAGCTCAGCTCAGGCTGTTCATTTTCAGTGTCTGAGGCTGAAATCGGTACCGAAATGTCTTGGTCATAGCTATGTGCTTGATCCTCAGCTTGATCCCGTGATCTGTGGTCTTCAGGAATGGTACCCGTAACGCCAACACGTGTTTCTACAGGCTTGTCTTCCGGTAGCAGTTTTGGTTCGCCCTTTTCTACAAAATCCTCGGTAGGCTGGTGTCGATACTCATCTTTTGAAATTTCCTCAGTAGGTAGGCTTTCGAGTTGACTGCTGCTGGAACATCCTCAGTTGGGAGTTTGTCCCCTGCTTTTCTTGAGCTGCATTGCTTGATCATAGTTGAACTGAAAGCGCAACTGGTTCCACAATGCCCAGCAAAGGTTTTGTGACGGATTGCTCCATTTCGCTGAACGACTGCTCCATATTGACGTCCACAAATTCATGACCACTGTAGCTGGATATGGCATTTTGAGATAGAACTGAACTTAACTGTAATAAAGTGAGGTAAAAAACAATTAGGAGAGCACTAAACAACAGCATCTTCATGTTTTTGACTCAAAGACGAATAAAAACGTACGGAAACAGCGGTATTTTGACCCACATGTTACGTAAAACGGTCAATATTTTTTAGATCTAGGTTCAAGCTAGGAAAGTTGAGATTGAGAATATATCGTTTTATAGAGCAAGTTGGCCTTAATACCTCTGTTATTCCAAAAGTTGAGATTATGTGTTGATCAAAAGGATCAGAACTGAGAATAAACACTTGTGGTTGGAAGAAATTATCCATTTTCATACTAACAAATTATCTTACCATTGATTGCAAGTAAGATTGGTTTTCTTTGGCAGCTTGTTCCCGATCAGTCTGCCCCTTTCGGGTACGCACCCGCTTGCGTTGTGTAGAACTTGCTGTCGAAAAAAAGTACTGTTATTCATTTCCATTTCACATTTAAGAACTTAATTTTAGCTAACCAGGCTTAGGGCTTGCAATTTGCTTTGCATTCCGACTTGTATGTGGCTCGTTTCGGAGGCATTTTTATAATAAAACTTTGGTTGCACTGAATCCAACACAAATCCAGCACAA
>JASCZW010012278.1:0-29066 GCA_034211315.2 Aedes japonicus
AACACGGTACGATGGACGGAAGCCGATTCAGCCTGCAAAAGCTGAACAACGCTAATTATTCGAGTTGGCGCTTCAAGGTGGAACTCTTGCTGGTCCGGAAAGATCTGTGGCAGTACGTGACGCTAGGCGAGAAACCGGAAGCAGTAACTGAGGCTATTTGGAACGCTGGAGACGTCAAGGCCAGGGCGACAATCGGGTTGCTGATCGAGGACAATCAACATCCGTTGATCCGTTCGTCAAAGACCGCGAGGGAAGCTTGGACGGCACTCCAGAAACACCACCAGAAGGTCAGTCTCACGTCGAAGGTCTCGCTGCGAATTTGCGACAAACGCTACTCGGAGGGAGAAGACATGGTGGAGCACATTTTCGCTATAGAGGAACTTTTCAACAGTCTTGCGAATGCCGAGCTGGAGGAAATTCTCACTGTCGCGATGATCCTGCGGAGCCTACCCAACGCGTACGACACCCCGACGACAGACGAACTAATCCTAGAACTCATCAAGCGAAAACTGCTGTTCGGACAAGACAAGAAGAAGAAACCGTTGGCCTGCCACTACTACAAGAGAATAGGTCAACTTCAGAAAGAGTGCCGTCAGTACCTGCGCGATGCCGAGATAGAAACGAAACAAGGTAAGCCTGGGAAATCTACACCCAAGTCGGATAGCACCGTGTCGTTTGCGTTTCTGGCCAGAGGAAGTGAAACTGAACGCTAGCCGACGGGAAGAAAGCGATCGTCGAAATAGAAGGTCCCGGCGTGATCCAGTGCTACAGGTGTGCAAACGGAAATTAAGCTGGCCAAAGCGTCGTTCACCTTTTGTCTGTCCCGTCGTTGGTGCAGAAAAACGCAACTGTTATTTTCGACATCAACGGTTGCCGGGTGATGCGTGGCAACCAACCCACTGCCATAGCAACGCTCAAACAAGGCATGTACTACCTCAAACAATCGAGTGAAGTCATGTTCCTGACTGACAGGAACTACCCAAAGGACTGCAAGCATGAGTGGCATGGGAAGTTTGACCACCGAGATCCCAACGCGATCGCTCAAATGGAGCAGCAAAAGTTGATCTTCGGTTTGAAGATATGTGAATGCGGGATGAACGAAGTCTGCGAGTGTTGCTGCAAGGGGAAAGGCTTCCGGACGCCCATCCCAAAGGAATCCCAGTCTCTAGTGAAGGCGCCATTGGATCTCGTGCACACGGACGTCGACGATCGATGATTTTTCGAGGTTCTGCGTGCTGAAAGAAAAATCGGAAACAGCTGACAAGATTTCGAGGAAATGGTCAAGACTAAAATGAAATCGATATCTAATCGAAATGGGTAGGTGCCGACTGTTCGATGCCGGACTGGAGCAGTACTACTGGGCAGAAGCGTTGAATACGGCCGTGTACCTGCAAAATATATCACTATCAAGATCTGTTGCAGTCACTTTCACGGCAGCTTCCCAGAGGCCGCCGAAGTTGGGAGCACGAGGGGGTATCATGTGCCAATTAATTCCATTCGTTGCGAGACTGTTAGCGATACGAGCATTTTCGGTTCGGTTGTTGAGCATTTGATAGAGAGCATGAAGTTCGTGTTTAGCTCCCGCGAAGTTCGTGGCATTATCCGAGTATACGTGTTCAGGTAACCCACGGCGCGCGATGAATCTGCGCAAAGCTGAGAGGAAGGATAGTGTAGACAAATCTCCGACCAATTCAATATGCACAGCCTTAGTGCTGAAGCATATGAACAGTGCTATATAGGCTTTGGTGGGAGCTGAGCGACGAATTTTCGACTTTATAAGCACCGGACCACAGTAATCTATTCCGGTTGAAGAGAATGGGCGGCTGGGGGTGATCCGGGCAGATGGAATTTGTCCTACAGGTTGTTTGATTGGACGAGGATTAGCACGAGTACAACGGTGGCAATTCCAAATTGTACTCCGTACTGCCCTTCTGCCATTGGTAGGCTAGAATTCATTACGCAATACGGCAAGTGTGTGCGATATACCACCGTGCAATAGTTTGCGGTGATAGGATGTCAGGAGCAACCGAGTAAAATGGTGAAAACCAGGTAGCAATATAGGATGTTTTGTCTCGTAGGGTTGAGTTGAGAGTCTCAGCCGACCACCGACTCGGATTATTCCGAAAAGAATCCACGAATGGGTTCAATAGTTTCAGTGTGGATCGGTTTTGAACCGGCTGTCCCTTCTTAAGCGCTCGAAGTTCATTTTGATAGCACTCAGATTGAACCATCTTGACGAGGGCAACCTTTGAGTCCTCCATCTCTTTGGTGGATAAAAATTCGGAGGTCTCCTTTTGTTTTTTACGAGCATTGTTAGCGAATCTAAAGCAATAGGCAATCGTTCGTACCAGACGGTGGTATGAAGAAAATCGGGTGATTATTGGGTTAGGTGGTGGTGGAGTTTGAAGCACCAAACTGTGTGCCTTCCGTTCAAGCAGTTCTTCGGTATCGACGGTCGCCGTAACAAGCTTTTGTTCAGGCCAAGAATCCTCTCCCTCCCGTAACCAATCAGGTCCATACCTCCAAAGTTGGCTCGTTGTAAACTGCTCCACTGCCATTCCACGGGAAACGATATCAGCAGGATTCTCCAATCCGGATACGTGCCGCCACTTCGATCCATGAGTCAAGATTTGGATATCCGCCACACGGTTTGAAACAAAGGTCCTCCATGTTTGAGGTGGAGAACGAAGCCAGTGTAGAACCACCATCGAATCGGACCAATACCACACGGAGTCAGCATCAATTCCCAAAGCAGCACGAACCTTTGATGTCAATTGAGCGGCGATCTGTCCTGCACATAATTCAAGCCTCGGAATACTTCGTTTTTCAGCGGGGCTACCCTGGACTTCGAAGTGAGCAATGCGATCTTCACGTCTCCATTGACCCCAACAGTGCGCACATAAACGCATGCCCCATATGCGACATCGGATGCATCTGCAAAGCAGTGCAGTTGCACATCCCCTTCTTCGAACGCATATCGATCTATTCGGAGATTAGCTAAACAAGGCAATTCGTTGACAAAATGTGTCCATTTGGTTTGGATATCGATAGGAACCTCCTCATCCCATTCCAAGGAGAGCATCCATAACTCCTGCATCAATATTTTGGCTCGGATTACTATTGGTGCAATCAGGCCAAGTGGGTCATACAAACGCGAAATCTCTGACAGAATTTTGCGCTTTGTCACAACCCCATCCTTCATTTTCACGTTAATTTCGAATCGGAACTGGTCGGTCAACGGCTCCCAACTGAGTCCCAAAGTTTTTATCGTCTCATCGGGATCGAACGTTCGCTTTGATTGAGTGGCTAAATCCTCCTCGGGAACTCCTTCTAGGACCTCTTGGAAATTGGAACACCATTTTCTAAGCCGAAAACCTCCACGATTGAGTAGCTCCGCCATCTCTTGCCGTAATTGGATCGCTGAGTCGATTGTGTTCTCTCCCCGAATGAAGTCGTCCATATAAAAATCTTGCTTTAGAGCCTCTGCAGCGCGGGGAACGATTCTCCTTCGTCTTCAGCAAGCTGGTGAAGCGTTCGTGTAGCCAAAAACGATGAGGGAGCCAATCCATACGTTACTGTGGTGAGAACGTATTTGGCGATTGGGTGACCTTTACCGAAGCGAAAGAGTATGCATTGTAGGAACTGTTCATCAGGAAGCATACTAATCATGCGATACATCTTTTCGATATCTGCGAGCAAGACTATCTTGTGTTTGCGGAACCGAAGAACAATGACGTACAGCTCGTCCTGGATAACGGGACCGACCAAAAGTGCATCATTCAGGGAATACCCAGAGCTGGTTTTCGCCGATGCATCGAATACACCACGAACTTTGGTGGTCGTACTCGATTCCTTCACCACTGGGTGATGGGGGAGGAAGCACACTCTAGGGGTAATTCTTTACCGGGGGGGATTTTACGCATATGTCCAAGGTTGACGAATTCTGCCATGAATTCGTGGTATCTTTCTTTTAGGACCGCATTCCGATCCAGCTTCCTTTCCAGACCTTCCAACCGTCGCAGGGCATTGGGGTAAGAATCACCTATCATTTGGGAAAATCCTTCTTTCTTGGGATATTTGACTATATACCGACCGGTGTGATCCCTGAATACTGTCTTCTTGAAGAAATCCTCACAGTACTCCTCCGTAGGGGAACGGACCTTTGTGTTCACCTCCTCAATTTGCCAAAATTTCTCAATATTCCTGTCAAGCGACTCCAGAGTAGAAATATGACACAGCGGAGGGTGAGAATTTGAAACATACGATGCTTTTCCCGACACCAGCCATCCGAACACGCTTTCCACAAGAGTTGGTGACGATTCGCCCAAATTTATCCGGCCACCCTTTAGGAAGGTGTAGAAGTGTTCAGCGCCTATAATCAAATCTATTCTTCTGGACACATTGTAGTCAGGGTCGGCGAGATCAATGCCCTCGGGAACGGACCAATTGTTCTTTAGGATTGTAACCGCAGGTAGATCAGTGGTAATGTTTCGTATGATCAAGCAATCTAAAGGAACCGAGAATTCATCGAGTCGTGATCGAATTTCGGTTGAAACCGAGCCAACAGCCCGAATCTGCGATTCACCGACTCCGAAGATAGGTTGGTTCACTCGGCGGCGAACCAATCGTAATTGTTGGCAGAGGCGTTCAC
Source organism: Aedes japonicus (assembly GCA_034211315.2). Classification (NCBI taxonomy): domain Eukaryota; kingdom Metazoa; phylum Arthropoda; class Insecta; order Diptera; family Culicidae; genus Aedes; species Aedes japonicus. The sequence goes on from JASCZW010012278.1 coordinate 4,652, forward strand.
TCATCAAGCAGCACTGAGAACCCGAATCCAATAATGCTCGCGCTAAATGCTCTTTCCCGTATCCATCCACAATGATAAGAACGACTGTAGATAAAAACACATTCACGCTACAAGGGTCCGATACCGAGTTTGAGGTGATGGGTTGTTCAGTTGATGTATGCAGACCATCTCGCCTTCACATCGTGCTACATTGGCGATTGAACGTGGTGGTTGACCTTGACTTTGGTTAAAGTTTCCGTTGCCAGTCAGGAATGACTCGAATCCAGGATGCAGCAAGGAGTGATGGCGTTTGTGGCAGACACGACAAGTAAACCTGGAGGGACATTTACGGACGAAGTGATCTCCTCGGAAGCAGTTACTGCATATTTTCTTGGCATTCACGACGTTTTGCCTATCCTTCAACGACATTTTCTCGAAAACGGGACAATTTACCAGCAAATGTTGGTCGCTGCAGGCATGACATGCAGGTAGGTTGTTTTCTGTTGCAGCATAGCTATTGACGCGAGACAATAGAGGACCTTGGGATGCCTTTGAATGCTTTGAGGGGGGATTGTGCTTAGTGTGTGGTGATGGTGCGAATTGATCTGCAGTGATCAATAGGGATTCCAGCGTACGTATTTTCTTGGATAGGAAATCGATCAGGTTGGTGTATGTAGGATCATTACCAGCTGATACGAACTCTTCCCAATCTTTAACGGTTTGCTCATCGATCCTTGAGCTAAGCAGTTGTACAAGCAAACTACTCCAATGCACAGTTGGTTCACCCAATTGTTCCAGAATTTTAACATGCCGTTGGAATTCTTCAACTACGACATAAAGTTTGGAAGCGGATTTTGCTAGCATTTTTGGTTGAAACGATATCGCTTGCAAATGTTTCTTCCTCAACAAATATTTGTTGGAATACCTATCCAATAAGCATTGCCATGCCACTCTGTAGTTTGCCGCGGTGATTGTCAGAGATTCAATCAACCTGAGCGCATCACCTCTTAAAGATGAACGGAGATACTGGAATTTCTGGATACACGGGATGTCACCCGAAGAGTGGATTAGGGAGCTGAATGAATCGTGGAACGTTAACCATTCGTTCAAGTCTCCGTCAAACTGCGGTAGTGTGATTGTTGGAAGCTTGACACCGATCGAATGGTTTATTGCAGGAACTGGTGCTACCATTTGTGCTGGGGTTGGTGCGGGGGGAGGTATCAATGAGGTCAGACCACCTTTAATCCGATAGTATTTCTCTTCTATTTTTGCCCTAATGCTCAAATTGCTTTTCACGAACTCATCCGATTCATCAAACGTTTCATATTCACCTTGAATTTCCTCGAAGCTCTCCATTAGTTTGTCCAATCGATGCAAACGTATCGCTAACTCTTGCAAGTCTCGTTCGGGGTCGTAGTTATCCAGGAAATCTTCGATGCGAGTGATGGAGTTGATGCAATTTCGTCGCTTGAGTTCCTTCTGCTTCACCTTCTTTTCCGCCATCTTGTAGGTTGAACGAATTCCAACGAGCAGCTAGAATGATCGAAAGGACCCAGGAAGTACCGAAATGGAAATTGGAAAAACTTGGACAGACACTCACCTGTGCCTGTCCAAAGACAGGCCTTGTATATTTAATTGAACTGGAACCTCAACACAACCTCGATTCACGGACGTGGGCCTTTTCGACGCTCAAAGTCGGCTAAAGTGCGACTCCACGGGTACGGTAATCAAATTCAATCTGGACCTTTGGATGGGGTCACTATCACAGCACCTTGTCAGTGCTCCGTATCGTAGGAAACCGATTTCGGAGTGGGAAGGATCCCACACAGCAGCAGCAATCACGTGCCAGCAAACAGCAACAATTGAAATGGTCTGGAATTGATCCAAAAAATGACCCAGGAAGCACCGTACAATGGGGATGGGAAGGAATGGACAGATACTCACATGTACCTGTCCAAAAACAGGCCTTGTATATTTTGTACGGTACTGCAATCCTTTGGGAACTCCTCCGATGGTTGATGGGGTTAGGTCTCGGCGTCGTCGTGGCTGATCAATGTGGGCGTTATTCAAACACTCGTGATCCTGGTCACGGCACCAAAAATGTTCTGAACGGGGTCGAATCACGGGCGTAACTTCGGAACCAATAAAACCAGATCACTAAACGACGCGAATACTTCGCCAAAAACCGATTTTATTAAACACTGTACAAAACCTTTATTGCATGTGAGTAAAATTTATATATTGGTTACGAAAACTGGTGACCGGTCTGCCTGAGCGACTATAGCAAAAGAGAAGGGGATATAGAGAATCGCCAAAAAAATAAAGATAAAGCCGGCGTTCTTTTTACACAAAGGCGCACAAAGTTGCGTATCGTTTGCATATTGCGATTTAGATGGAGATGGATTCTGTAGCTAGAATTCAATTTTAAACTAAACCGTAAAGTGTACTAAACCTAACAGCATCCATTCAGGAGGAGATTGATGTTGGAAACCACTCGTTACCGAAGCCACACGTAATGGACACACCAGCCGGTGAGACTATCGGCCACGATGCCGCCCCGGGGAAACTCAGACGAATCATCAAGGGAAGAGTCGAGCGAAGACGAAGCCACTGGAACCAAAGAGTCTCCAGATAAACCGAGAAGATCCACAAGAGTCACAAAGGAAGCCTGCCAGCACGCTATCGAGAAATCGACTGGGGTCGCCAGCACTACTGCCGGCGAGCCGAGAAGCTAAACCGAAGCAATCCAAAGCCCGGAGAAGGAAGGTTGGAAGAAACCCATGCATAAGGAAATGCAGTCCTTACTAGACCACCAGACGTGGAGTTAATACTGCTGCCGCCCGGGAGGAAGACCGTTAGGTGCAAATAGACCTTCAAGAAGAAGCATGACGAATGCTGCAACACTGTTGGCCCAAACACAATGATAACGGAAACGGAAAACGGCAAAGCCCGATCTGAGTATGCTTGCTTGTCGGAAAGAAAACAGGCTAGATCCAAGCCGATTCTAATTGGACATATCGAAGTCATTTGCAGCAACTGTCAAAATTGCCGTTTTCCGTTATCATTGTGTTTGGACGGTGTGCGATACAATGCCAGGTTGGTCGCATAGGGTTTCACCCAAAAATAAGGGACGGACTACGATGAGGTGTTTGCACCAGTCGCTCGGCAATCGACCCTTCGTACGTTACTGTCCATGGCCAGTCGGGACGACACGCTTGTACAACATCTGGATGTAAAGACCACCCTCCTATAGGCCAAATTAGATGAGAAGATTTACATGTGACCATCCCCCTGGATTCGAGACGGACGAAACGGTTTGCCGTTTGAAGCGTAGTATCGATGGGCTGAAGCAGTCAGCAAGGGTTTGGAACCGCAAAATTGATGACACATTCAATAAAATGGGGTTTCATCCGACATCATATCCCTGTCTGTACGCGAAGGATGAGAACGGATAGCGCAGCTTCATCATAAGGGAACGTGCATTAATTACGTCACGCAAAAATGACTTTTTATTACCCCCCCCCCCCTTGTCACGTATTTTGTATGGACCTTCAAATTTTTTTGTATGGATCGTCACGTTTTCGTCACGCCCCCCCCCCCCTTTCTGCGTGACGTAATTAATGGACCTTCCCTAATTTACGTCGACGACGTTCTAGTTTGTTGCTACTCGAAGAGGGAATTCGAGGCTATAACCAACAATCAATATGTAACTAGCGATTTGAAATTGGTTCACTGTGTGTAGAACCCCTTGGTCCGAAGTACACCTTGAAGCCAGCACCTTGATGTACACATTTGCGCCTTTGTTTTGATTTGCTGTGTTATTTTGACAGAATATTTGAAATTGTGTTCGTGTGAGTTCATTATTAGAGGCTCGTTATAAAGCTTGGGACCGAGCTTGGGACCGATGTTCTAGTACTGACTGAGCCAAAAAAAAAATCGTTTTTGTATGGGACCTACTGGTCTTAGAGTTAGTCTATGGCTGAACGGTCGGTAAACTATTTCCAAAAAAAAACCTGTGAAATCGCAAGAAAAGTTATTATAATAATAAGTAAAGATCGAACTGGAAAAAAGGAAAAAAAGAAGAAGTGAAGATCGAACTGAACTCCCGACCTCCTGATCAACAAATCGAACCATGGTAACTGCAGTTAACACTAAACCACCAAGCATTGTTGATATATTATTTTAGGTTAAGTTAGTTTGTGATTACAGTCCCCAAAACAAGACAAAAACCTGCCTCCTTTCTAGAAATCTTGCTTTATCATGCTCAACTAACTGTGACATTTCGTATATCTACGTCCGTAATTTGTTTACAGAATTCTGTGATTTGTAAACACAGGAAAAAAATGCATTGATTCAAATTTTAATTTAGTTGATTCAAACTTACACCTTACTTTTGTTTAAACCATTAACAGATTTCTTTTCATCAAAAGTTAGGTTGACAGAAACAGCTCGTACAAATTGTGATATTTGTATGAATCAACCTAAATGATCAGGTAAAATTGAACTGATTTTTTGATAAGGTTAATGTCAACCTTAACAATAGTTTAAAACGAACTAAATGAAAAGTTTGTTTCAGTTGAGCTAGATATCACAAGAGCTATTGTTGAACTTTTTGTTGAAACTCCGAGGCAGGCGACGGTTATTTGAATTTTAAATGTTTGAATTTTTGCAGCCGCTTCGGAGCCTAGGGGTGAGACAGCTATACTTTGAGTTGCATTGATACACCGAGTTACTTGCGAGTAGCTTGTGAGTAACACAATATAGCTTAAAATTCAATCAATCATTGCTTCTAATCGGTTGCCAGGGTTTCAAAAAGTTTGACTTCCAATTTATTTGAAAAAATTGTGGACATTTTGCTTATGGCAGTAGAAGATGGAACAACGGCGAGCCCTATTGTAAGACCTTGACGTTTCTATGTTTGGATGATATGTGATTCGTGATACGGACGGCTTTACGAAAGTCCAATGATCAGGTATCATAACGATGTTTATAAACTGGTAATTTGCTAAACATCGATTCTGCGAAGCTTGTGTCGGACATGAGAAAAAGGAACATGTCGGACATGGGAAAAAAGGACATGAGAAAAATTCTCATGTCCTTTTTTCACAGCGCTAGTTGATAGTCTGACCGTCTGACGGACTCCGCCACGATGGTTTGATCACTTTGTCATTAGGGAAAATCTTTTTCGCTAGCATCAATATCAGTACGCAAGAAAACAGCTGAAACATGTTCGATCACCAAAAGTTTATAAAATATTTGTTAAAACCCTGTTCTGTAAGTAAATGCTTAACAGCTTATGCTGAAAATATTTAAAATGCGATGGGCCATTTTGGATGCAGCAACAGTGAAATATCTATTTGATCTTAACAATATTGTTATTTCAACCAATATCGTTGGTTCTATTAATCATTTTGTTGTTTATTCCAAACAACTAGTTGGCTTGGTTCAAACCGGAAATTGATCTAAATAAACTGCTAGTTTTGTTTGGATTTACCTAAAATTTAACAGTTGTCAAAATTGTACAACCAATGTTATGGTTGTTTCAACCAAACTTTTGTTGAATTCAGGTATAAATCCAAACCAAAAACAACATTTTTTTGTAACTAGAAATTTTTGTGTAGTTCATTTCAAGCTTTGTAAGTTGTCAGCCAAGAACTTCAATATTAAATTTTGGTTGAAACAACCTAAAACATGATTGTATTTACTAAAGCTTTTTCTCCGTGCTAAAAAGAGTCACGCCAAGAGGAACATGCAACGCTTAATTCGATTAATTCTCATTTTTCGTGCCTGTATGATTCAGATGAGCTGCTCGATAGTGCGAAAGGTTGCCCCGATGATAGATCTGGCTTCACTTTTGGCGTGATTCTAGATCTGGCTTCACTACACGCAAAAAAAAGCCGCAGTAGAAACTACCATTTTGAGGGTTAAATTAAGCGCAATCACCAACAATTTTCAGCAGACTATAATCAACAATCAATATGCAACAAGCGATTTGAAATTGGTTCACTGTTGTAGAACCCCTTGGTCTGAATTACACCTTGAAGCCAGCACCTTGTTATACATATTTGCGCCTTTGTTTTGATTTGCTGTGTTATTTTGACAGAATATTTGAGAGTGTGTTCATGCGAGTTCATTATTAGGGGCGCATTATTGAGCTTGGGACCGAGCTTGGGACCGATGTTCTAGTACTGACTGAGCCAAGAAAAACATCGTATTTGTATGGGACCTACTGGTCTTAGAGTTAGTCTATGCTATAATTGCGTTTGATTTTACCACGCCTGTGATTAGATCAACCATGGTGTGGTTGATTTCAATATGAGGTCTGTCAAATATACCACTAATGCTGAAGGTTGTACCATGAACGTAGTAAATTTGACTGAAATTTCATGGTAGTTTTGAACATAGGCATAGTCGGGTAAAATCTAGGGGCAAGACATTGAGCAATCCTGAGTAACTCTGAGCAAATATGAGCATCTCTCATTCACTGGATTCATATCGTGATATCGAACATTCCTACCTTTTGTGAAGCTTGGTTTTGACAGTGAAATTGCATAACAAAAACAAGAATGTTTTGTCGTCAAAGTAACCGTATCAACTTTGTTGTTTTTGTCACACGCTAGTCGTTAAATTATATTAAATAGAAATCATCAGAATAAAAGGAGATGTGAAATTCGCAATGAAATGGTACCAATTGCTGGCAAAAGGTATAATGTCCAACCAGGCTCTTCGAGATTCAACACTGAAACGGAAAATCGACAGCCGCTTCTCTGTGCTCCCACCATGATAGCTACGACGACTAGCCCGATTAAAAATGTAAACAAATCTACACTGCTGTTAATGCTAACCGAAAGCAGGCACAGGTTATCTACGGATAGAGTGAGACGGTTTCAGCAGAATTAAGTTTTATATTACTCTATTTCATCCTTCTTTACTCCATTGATCATGAATAAGGTTGTGATTTATCAACCAAAACCAAATTAAATTTATTGTTTCTATTATAAAACAAGCTCGTTTTTTTTCTTGCTTGTGCCTAAACAGCCTAACGAATGCTGGTGTCTACCGATAAAAATCACTCTAAATCCTATCGCAAAACTGGAGTTTTCGATATTTGCAATTAGTCGAAAAGGCTTGGTCTCATTTTGGAAGTGACTCATTTGGCAGTCAATAAATCTCACATATTTCATCTGTTTTTTTGTCTTCCTACAAGAAAAAGACAATGAAACCATATTAAACAATCTACTTACCGAATTCGGAGCCCAATTCCTCATCCAAATACTGCGACCTATATTGCCTTCTTAAGATACGACAGTAAATTATTTTCCCCAAACAGTAAACATACTGCTGTTATTGGTTGCCAAGGTTGCCACCGTCGTTACCGACAAATTCAAGCCAGTGCTGCCAGACTACTTAAATTTGAGTTATCAATTATGCAAATTGATGGAAGCTGATGCATTCTGAGCAAACGTGAGTTTTATGATCAAATATGAGTGATGTTATTCTTCTCGTTTTAGAACACATTTTTTGGCATTCCTACCACTCTTAATCTTGGGGAGAAGATCATCATAGAGTGTGCAAATTTGATGAATCCTGAGTAACTTTGAAGAAAAAGTTACTCACAAAAAAGCTGTCTTGCCCCTAGGGTAAAATGGTAGTTTTTACTACAAGATTTCTTTCTGTGTAAGGATGGTATAAAAAATGGGAAATTTTCAAATGAATTATTATAACTTTCATAGAGACCGGAGGTTGGCGCCATTCAATCACCAATGTTTCCATCCCGGAAGATCCAAGTCGAAAGATTTTCCCCATATCTTCCGAATGCACCTGAGCCAGCTCTAGCATCTGCTGCCGCTCGTCATCGCTTGTGGCACCGCTGCAAAAAAAGATGGTATTATTATCAGTGACATGGCCTATTCCGTTTGCATGGTCCGTTCGGAACTTAATAACGCCGAAAGTTTGTGAACTTTCCTGATAAGCGATTTGTTTGGGCGAGGCACATTTTGAATGTGAAGCTTTTGTATTATTTGACAACAGTATAGAGAAAAATCCGTACGACGACTTCCTTTGTGTTGGTGGATTTGAAAGTTTTACAATTTTCATGGTAAAAGAACATACTTTTAAATTTACACATTGAACCGAAAAAATATACTTTCAATTCAAACGTAAAACTTTCGCAGTAGATGATTTTACTTTTAATTTAATGAAAAATAAACTCTTTTAGAAGTTATTTAGCTTGCCACGCTTTTAATAAAAAATTATTTATTTTTGTGTGTAGGGGCTTAAGTCTAGTGGATCTCGAGATAGCTTCCAAGCAAGAACTGCTTCGACAAAAAGTTATGGGAGCGGTCGTGGAAAACCCTGGTCAGTCCCACGTGTGGATCGCGAAACAGACTGGAATCGAAAATTCGACCGTTTCTCGTGCGGTGGGATATCCATGTGTTAATCAAATGATAATATAAATGAATATGAAACATAAACCGTTCGTATAGGTGAAAATGTGAAAATTCCCCATTTTTTATACCAACCTTAGGAACGACTGTTCAATCCTACCCCTCAGCGCTGTGCAAACTCTTTCAACCTTCGGTGCCGATGCCGCATGCATCCATTTTGACAGCTTATTGTTTTGATCGTGTGTTTCGTTTTCTGGATTGGAGATTGAGTAACAACTTGCTTGTTTTTTTTATCAAGTGAAAATTTCCAGCAAAATGTTATCAATTACCAAAAGCAGCTTTCTAGCTAGGCTCGCTCCAATTCGCAACCTATATCCGAGTGCATCGTCCCGGTGGAAATCCTCATCTCTTCCGAGGAAAGAAGATGAAGAGTTCAGTTCCGATAGCGACATTAAAATCAGCACCAAGCCGAGCCACCACCGGTTGGAGAAGCGCAGCCCACTCATGAAGAACATGTTCATCGGGATAGTGGACACCGATTTGCTGGTGTATCCGGAATCACTAAATCGAGACGAACAGTCACGAGTGGTTTCGGAACGGGAGTCATACGAGCGGATAGTCAAAACCAGTGAACCGAGTGAATTGCCCCAGAAGCTACGAAATGCTGGAATTTTTGGCTTGCAATCTCCGTTGAATCACGGTGGCAAGCAGCTTATTGAAACGGAGCTGGCATACTTCAACGAGATTATCTCTAAGGACTTCCAGACGGCATTGATTGCTGGACAGCATAATGCAATCGTTCAACTGCTAAACAGATTCGGTTCGGATCGGCTGAAGGAAACCTGTATGGATGCGTTGAGCAGTGGAAGAGTGACGGTTAGCAGTGCGTTGTTTGAAGAGAAAACTCCTTCCGGAACCATGTTCAGTACGATTGCCACGCAGGACGTGGGTCGTAAGCAGTGGGTACTGAACGGATCGAAATCGTTTGTGATCGATGGCGATAAAGCGGCACACTTCCTGGTACTGGCCTCGACAAAAGGAATGGACCAAATCAGCGCCCAGGATACAACCATAACGGCATTTTTGGTCGATGCCAGCTGGAAGGGAGTTCACAAGGCGCAAGCCGACGAAACGTTCGGATTGAACGATGTCAAACAGGTTACGGTAAATTTCGAAAATGTGGAAATCGGAGAAGGTGGGCAAAAATGTTGACAAATCGCTTCGAAGAGAAGTTTTTGACTGGTTTTTATTTTTGTAGAGAACATTCTCGGAAGTGAAGGAACGGGAGCGGAGGTTCTGGTTGAGTTGCTGAAATCAACTCGTGTTCAAACTAGCGTTTTTGGCGTGCAATTGATGAAGCAGCTCCTCAACGGTCTTACGAAACATTGCATCGAAACGAAAACCGGTGGTGGACACATCATGTGAGGGTAGAATTGTCAGCTAAAAATCTTCAACTAACTAATATTTTTTTTCCAGGGACATTGAAAACGTCAGTGAACAGCTGGCAAAGGCCACCTGCGCAGTGTACGCAGCGGAAAGTATGATCTACCTGACAACGGGCCTGTTGGACGATTTCATAGGCCAAGACGCGGAAATGGAAGCGGCGATAACGAAAATCTTCACAGCCGAGAAGCTTATGGAGATGGCCATCCAGCCGCTCCGTTTCGTTGGACCGCAAGCTCTTACCAAGGGTCACCCGCTTGAATCGTTGTTCCGAAACTCGGTTCAATTCTACGGACAGGGTGAAACCATTGATTCTGTTAAATTTTTCGTTGCCCTCAGCGGTCTGCAGTTTGCCGGTGTAAGTTTGCGATGTTTGGTATTTCCAGGATTTTCTTCTGAAACCATTCTAATATTATTTCCAGATGGCAACACACGAAACAATCCGAAAGGATCGTAATCCAGCCATGAATCCGTCACATGTGATATCGAGAATCTTCGAAAAGAACTCCATCGATAACCCGAAGCAATTCGTCAATCTGGAGCATTTCATGCATCCCTCGCTAGACGGAGCTGCCCACTGGATTGAGTTCTCCATCATGCGACTGAAGCTGGCCACGGAGTGTGTCCTTTCGCGGCATGGCAGCGAAGTGATCGGCAGACACATTGAGCTGATTCGGATAGCCGACATGGCCATTCTTATCTATGCCATGTTGGCAACATCGGCCCGAGCATCCAGGGCGTACTGCATAGGGCTGCGACATGCCGAACAGGATATCTATCTGGCGAATGCATTCTGCCAGGAAGCCCAAGAGAAGGTGCTCGTGCTGGCCAAGCAGTTGGAACAGGGACAATTCATTACGAACGATGCCAACTATGGCGCCCTGGCGCGATACCTTTTCAAGCAGAAGGAGTACTTCTTCGAACACCCGCTGACGAAGAATTTCTAGGTTAAGTTGATGGGAAGCCGTTGGAAGTATATTGTATAGGATGTTAGCTGAGATTGCGTCAGAAATGTATGGTCCGAAATGTCCTTTTTATGTTCCTAATAAGGAAAAGTGCAATTTTAGCAAAGCGATAACGATAAGATCTGAATTGATAATCGACAATATACCCGTTCGTCGATGGCGGCAGTTCTACATATAAGATAAGTGAGTTTTCCACATTCTCTCCAAAATACATTGTTATTTCATATTGTGTTGTTGTGCTTAGCTTAATTATTTGCATTGCATCTGCCAATTCTACGAAGATAGTATGTATGTGCGAGGTTTATTATTTCACTTATTACGTAGACCTGATTCCGTAGTCTGCATTAGCTGATACTTATCTGATGGGACAATTGAATGAATACGTCTGCTTGGTATGACAGTAGAAGGTGGAGTGTTTTATTAAAGTAATTAAACATACTGGAATACTACGATTACATCAGTGGTATTTGATGGTTACTTCGCCAACATCCCCCCTTAACGGAGAATCCGTCTAACTCCAATTACTCATCTCTCAGTTTCAAATTTGGGAGCCGGAATCGCCCTGGTTAGAAAATCTGCGACCTGTTGTTGACTGCTAACGTGCTGCAACTCGATCGTGTGCGCCTCAATCTTCTCTCGAACAAAATGATCGCGAATATCGATATGCTTGCTGTGCCAACTTCCCTCTCAGCTAAATTGATCGCGCTCTTGTTGTCGCAGAAGATTGTGATCATCTCCGGAACTCCGGATAATTCATGTCGTAATCCTCGCCACCAGATAGCCTCTTGTGCTGCTGCAGATACTGCCAGGTATTCGATCAAGCTTTGGCCACGATATGTCTGAGCATCTACTCCAAAATCTACGGACTGGTGCGGGACGCCAAAACAGCAAAAGAAGCGTGGGATAACTAATGGAAATGAAACACGTCTGGTGCGTAACGAATGATACATAGAACTGAGGATTTATTAAAGACTAATGATTAACATAGAGTTCATGGCTTACTATGCCAACATCCCCCCTTAAACATGAATTCGAGCAACTCCCAAGGCTTCAATGGCTTCCTGAAACTTTCGTCCGGTAATTGACTTTGTCAGAACATTCGCCTTCTGTTGCTTTGATTCCACGTATTGCAGCACAATAGTTTTCAGCTCGGCCTGTTCCCTCACGAAATGGTGTCGCAAGTCGATGTGCTTGCTGCGGGGTGAATATCCTATTTCATTCTCTGCCAAGCAAATTGCTCTTCGATTGTCGCAGCTTATTTGAACTGGCAGTTGTACTCCAAACAGTTCGTTTTGGAATCCTTGTGTTGCGGCAGACATTGCCATATATTCCGCTTCGGTCATAGAGAGTGCAACTGTTGGTTGCTTCCGACAGCTCCATGGCACCAATCCACCAGCGAACTGGAATACATAACCGGTGATTGAGCGTCTTGATTCGGGGTCATTACCCCAATCCACATCGCTGAACACTTTGAATGATCCGTCTTCTTGTTTCATGTAAACGAGTTTCATCAGCTTTGTCCCTTTCAGGTAACGCAAGATTCTCTTGGCCGCCGTCCAGTGTGCTTCTCCTGGATTACTGCTGAAGCTGCTCACGGAATTAACAGCGTATGCGATATCAGGCCGGGTGCACTGTGCCAAGAACTGTAGACCACCTATTAACTCACGAAACGGCACCGATGTCATCCGCTGCTTCTCGCATTCATCCTTCGGGCTCAGTTCCTTCGACAAACGTTGATTTCCATTGACGGGCGTCGCAACCGGATTGCATTCGATCATGTTGAAACGCCGAAGTAGCTCATCGATATATCGCTGTTGGTCCAACATAACTGCATCTTCAGCACGGGTGATCCGCATGCCCAGAACTTGTTCCGCTTTTCCAAGATCTTTCATGTGAAACTTCGACATTAACTGCTCTTTTACGTATGTAGCATCATCATCAACTTTGACGCATCATCCATCCATGCGACATTCACAGTATCCGAGCAAAATGCTATTGCGACCGAAAGGTCATCCACCACACAAGAAGGAATAATAAAATTATCTCCCGAAATCTCTCCTCTCAGAACACACTACACACTATTGTACCACTTTCTATCTACACTGACAATAGAAACAATTGTACCCAGAAAGTAATTTTAATAAAACCGAGACTCTTTAGTATTAGCTTACAACTCAATCGGTGCACATCATTTTCCTCGATTTGAGAAGCCCAATAAAATTGATTGTACGCTAAAGTGGTGACCCCGACGTGATCAGTCACAAAATCGCTAATTAATTTTCAATTACTCGATTACGGGTACCGCGAATCGCGATATCGAAGTAGTTTTCGGTCAACTATAATTCAATCACGCGAGATGACTGAGCAGAAGTCTAGTGCTAGCAGTGGGCTAATTGGCCAGCCGGTCATCGAGACAATTAACGCGCCGCGTCTCAATCCGCCCAGTATGGCGGACACGAACATCGAGACCTATTTTATGTCGCTCGAGTTCTGGTTTGCTGCGTCCGGTATCGGTGCCCAATACGACTCCCGCCGGTACAACATCGTAATGGCACAGGTGCCCTCAAACAAACTGACCGAGCTGCGGTCAATAGTAGAGGCTACTCCTGCGAACGACAAATACGCCTACATCAAAGCCAAACTGATCGAGTACTTTGCGGACAGTCAGCAGCGGCGTCTTCAGCGTGTTTTGTCCGACATGCCTCTAGGGGACCTCAAGCCAAGCCAACTTTTCAACGAGATGAAGCGGGTTGCTGGTAACTCGCTTGGTGAGCCGGTTCTGCTTGATCTGTGGGCAACCAGACTACCACCACATGCCCAAGCAGCGGTGATCGCTTCGAGAGGAGACGCTGCGGACAAAATCACCATCGCCGACGCCATTGTGGATTCGATGGTTCTCAGAAAATCAACGCCGTCGACTACAATGTATCAAATGCAGCGATGGCGGCACCCAATGTGCAAGCCGCTACAGCCATCGATCCAATACTTGACTTGAAGCGGGAAATCGCCGAGCTCACTCGGAGGCTCGATAAAGTGTTGCCTACCCAGAAGAATGTTCGCGGTCGCTCCCGTTCCCGTTCTCGCGGAGGTGAGAAGGAACGCTCCCATCGAGAAAGGGACCCATCGTCCGGTCCTTGCTGGTACCATCGAACATTCGGGAACGATGCCCGAAGATGTCGGAAGCCCTGCTCTACAAGGCAGCAGGGTTCATCAACCCAACAATGACGTCACTCTGCTGATACTGTGGGGGAAATTGGCGAACTTTTCACCACAGCCGCAATCTATCGCCTGAAAATTACGGACTCGAGCACCTGTATGCAGTTTTTAATCGACACTGGTGCCGATGTGTCCGTGGTGCCGAAGGGCTTGCATTCAGCAGTGAAATCTACGACGACAAAATTGTTCGCCGCGAACGGAACGCCAATAGAAGTGTACGGTGAAGTGTTGCTCAAAGTTAATCTCGGTCTTCGCCGCGAGTTTTTGTGGACTTTTTTAATCGCGAATGTGACTTCGGGAATAATCGGTGCAGACTTTATTTGCAACTTCGATTTGTTAATCGATTTAAAACGAAACCGCCTAATTGACAACACGACCAATCTCGAATCCGCTGGTGTACTCGCTCGTACTAGTGAATACTCGATTAAGACTTTCAGTGCAGTGTCGCCGTATGCTGAAATACTAGCGGAATTTCCTAGCATCACTCGGCTCGCTCCGCCCGGTACGGTTAGTGAATCCACCATTGTACACCGTATTGAGACAACCGGTCAGCCGGTCTACGCCCGACCACGACGACTGCCGCCGGATAAGCTCCGAAGCAGCTCGTGCCGAATTTGAGCTCCTAATGAAGCTAGGAATCTGCCGTCCATCCAGCAGTAACTGGGCCAGCCCGCTTCATATGGTGAAAAAGCAGACGGTTCCTGGCGCCCATGTGGAGACTATCGTGCCTTGAATGCCCAGACCGTCCCGGATCGGTACCCCCTGCCGTACCTGCAGGACTTCACGACCATTTTGCAAGGTAAAACCATTTTTTCTAAAGTTGACTTGCAGAAGGCCTTCCATCAGGTGCCGATTCATCCCGATGACATCCCAAAACGGCCATCACGACGCCGTTCGGGCTGTTTGAATTTTTGTTCATGACGTTTGGCTTGAGAAATGCAGCGCAAACGTTCCATCGGCTCATCCACGAAGTAGTTCGTGGATTGGACTTTATTTTTCCCTACATCGACGATCTATTCATTGCCTCGTCTTCGCCCGAGGAGCACCGGAACCATTTACGCCAGCTTTTTGAGAGGCTCAAGCAGCACAACCTGGCAATTAACGTTGCCAAATGTGAATTCGGCCGCGACGCACTCAACTTTCTCGGACATTCCGTTTCAGCCGAAGGGATTCGTCCGCTACCAGACCGTGTGGAAGCCATCAAGAACTTCAAGTTACCTTCTACAGTCAAGGAGTTGAAGAGCTTTCTGGCCATAATAAACTTTTACCGAAGATTTGTCCCTAATGCGATTGAGGCCCAAATTCCGTTGCTGGCAATTACACCCGGCAATAAGCGTAACGATCGTTCACCGTTAACCTGGAGTGATGAAACACAAGCAGCTTTTGAGCGATGCAAACAGCAACTCGCTCACGCTACGCTTCTGGCTCATCCCGCCAAGTCTGCTGAACTTTCACTCTGGGTTGACGCCTCGGACATTGCAGCAGGTGCAGCGTTGCACCAAATAGTCGATGGGCAAGCTCAACCCCTGGGTTTTTTCTCGAA
This sequence comes from Aedes japonicus, assembly GCA_034211315.2. Lineage (NCBI taxonomy): Eukaryota > Metazoa > Arthropoda > Insecta > Diptera > Culicidae > Aedes > Aedes japonicus. Next base: position 20,185 of record JASCZW010012278.1, read on the forward strand.
GAAGTTCGACAAAGCCCAGCTTCGCTACAGCACCTACGATCGGGAATTAACTGCCATCTTCCTCGCCGTGCGGCATTTTAAGTTCATGCTCGAAGGACGAAGTTGCCACATCTATACGGACCACAAACCAATTATCTTCGCTTTCCGTCAAAAGCTCGATAAAGCTTCCAATCGCCAAGCTCGCCAGTTGGACTTCATTGGGCAAATAACGACGGATATCCGGCACATAGTTGGCAAGGAAAACATCGTGGCCGACGTGCTCTCCCGCATCGCTACCATCCAAACCGTGCTCTCATTGATTTCGACGCACTTGCTGATGACCAGAAGACCGACGAAGAACTTCGGAATATCCAGCAAGGTAAATCTCCGACCTCTTTAAAGTTAAAACTTTTTACTGTTCCAGGCAGCACAAAACAGTTGTTTTGTGATTGCTCAGGCGATCGCATTTCGCCCCTTCGTTACGAAACCTTTTCGTAACATCGTCCTTCAAGCCACGCACCATCTATCGCACCCTGGTACACGTGCCACGGCCAAATTGATGACAGACAGATTCGTTTGGCCCAGCATCCGCAAAGATAGCATCGATTTCGCCAGGAGCTGCTTGAAGTGTCAGCGATCGAAGGTGACGCGCCACACACGCTCACCGGTGGCCCGGTACTCTACACCCGACAGTCGGTTTTCCCACATCAACATCGATATTGTTGGACCATTCCCGCCAAGTAAAGGACATCGCTACTGCCTTACGGTCATCGACAGATTCACTCGGTGGCCTGAAGCGTTTCCCATACCGGATATGACTGCGTTGACGATTGCTGAAGCTCTAATCTCCGGGTGGATTGCTCGTTTTGGCGTCCCAACCTACGTCACGACCGACCAAGGTCGGCAATTTGAGTCGTCGCTGTTTTCCGAGCTGACTCGCATGCTTGGAACAACTCACCTACGCACAACGGCATACCACCCTCAATCGAGAACGGTATCATCGAGCGGTGGCACAGGACTTTGAAATCGTCGATCTTATGCCACGACCCTGATCACTGGAGCGAACACCTGCCAGTGATTTTGCTTGGTTTGCGAACAACCTTCAAGGAGGACATCAAGGCGTCACCGGCTGAGATGGTCTACGGTACGACTCTCCGAATACCGTCTGAGTTTTTCGTCGACAATTCGAAGAATCAAAACGAGGCCGAATTCGTCACCCACCTTCGAAAATCCATGCGAGATCTGCGCCCAAATGAGACTGCATGGCACGGGCGACGCAACGTTTTCATTCATCAGGACCTACAATTATGCCGGAACGTCTTCGTGCGCAACGATTCTGTCTGGCCATCACTATCGCCTCCCTACGAAGGTCCGTTCGAAGTGGTTAGCTCGAGCCGAAAAATTCTTCAAGGTAAACGTTAAAGGGCGGACAGTGAACGTTTCGGTTGACCGACTGAAGCCCGCCTACTCACTGGAAGAACAGCAGCCTACAAATCCACCTGATCTCGCAGCTACAGCCCACGCATCGACTACATCGACTAGGGTCACTCGTTCTGGTCGACGAGTTGTTATTCCGCTCCGCTACCGCTAGAAGGAAACCTAGTCTAGGAGGGGAGTACTGTAGCATCATCATCAACTTTGACGCATCATCCATCCATGCGACATTCACAGTATCCGAGCAAAATGCTATTGCGACCGAAAGGTCATCCACCACACAAGAAGGAATAATAAAATTATCTCCCGAAATCTCTCCTCTCAGAACACACTACACACTATTGTACCACTTTCTATCTACACTGACAATAGAAACAATTGTACCCAGAACGTAATTTTAATAAAACCGAGACTCTTTAGTATTAGCTTACAACTCAATCGGTGCACATCATTTTCCTCGATTTGAGAAGCCCAATAAAATTGATTGTACGCTAAACGTATTACACCCATCTCGGCTGATTGAAGAACACCAGGAAATCATCGACGTAAACAGCAATAATGATGACTTTGTCACCGTTGACTTTATAGTACACGCAAGGATCAAAGCTAGAACGCTTCAGGCCAATCTGCTTCAATTCCGCATCAAGCTTCGCGTTCCACACCCGACTGGCTTGCTTCAGGCCGTCCTGCGCCTTTCGCAAATGGCACACCTTTTTGGAATCCTTCTTGTCCACAAATCCTTCGGGCTGTTCCATGAAGATTTCCTCTTCCGTCAAATCGCCCTGGAGGAACGCTGTCACTGCACCCATCTGGTAAATACGGAGGTCCATTCGTGCAGCTAAGCCCAGCAGATAGCGAATGCTGGCGTACCTGACTTCCGGAGAGTACGTCTCGTTGTAGTCGACACCTTTCACCTGGGAGAAGCCTTCGATTACGAGTCGAGCTTTATAGCGCTGTACCGATCCGTCGGCATTGGTCTTCAGCTTGTAGACCCACTTGCATTTCAGCGCCTCTCGTCCTTGTGGAAGCTTGGTTAGCTCCCAGGTATCGTTGCTTTTCAGCGACTCGAACTCTTCTACCATCGCTTTCTGCCACAACTGCTGGTCGCCACAGCCCATTGCCTCTGCAAATGGGGGTTGGCCAATTTCCTGTGAACACTGCACGTCATATCATAATCGGTATACTTACCTGGAGGTATGCGCGCTCTCTCGCGCTGCGCCTGACCACATTTTGTGGGTCCTCTTGCTGCGGAGAGAGCGCTGGAGAAGACACCGTAACAACAGTGTCGTTTGCGCTGCCATAATCCGTTTCACCAATGCTACTGTCGAGGTCCGATTCATTGTCGGTTTCGTCATCATTGCCGGACGGCGTAGCGGACGGATTGTCCACCACGACTGGATCACTGCACTCCAACTGCATCCATTTGTTGTCGACTTTCTCGATTGGTTCGCCCCGAACCGTTGTATCTGCTATTTTGCTTAGAAAGACGACATCTCGACTGACGATGACCTTCTTTGTCCGCGGAACGTAGACACGGAAACCCTTCGATTGAACTGCATACCCGACGAAGATTCCTGGCTCGGATTTCGCATCCCACTTTTGTCTTTTGACTTTCGGGATATGGCACATCACCTTGGTGCCAAACACTCGCAATTCAGAAAGGTCTGGTTTCTTGCCACTGAATGCTTCCTCTGGAGTCACATCTAACCCCTTCGTCGGTGATCGGTTGACCAAAAAAACCGCAGTCGCAACAGCTTCCGTTTCTCCAACTCAGCATCGAACAGCAAGCACCGTGCCTTTTCAACCACTGTCCGATTCATCCGCTCAGCGAGGCCGTTCTGCTCCGGGTTGTAAGGAACCGTCGTTTCGTGATGAATTCCCGAACTGCGCAAGAATCGTTCCATTTCTTGGTTCATGTACTCAGAACCATTGTCCGTTCGAAGTCGCTTGATACGCTTACCGGTTTGATTCTCAGCATAAGCCTTGAAATTCTTGAAACAATCCAAGACCTGCTTCTTTGACTTGAGGAAGTAGACAAACACCTTCCTACTAGTATCATCGATGAATGTCAAAAAATATCTGCTCTCGCCTATCGAGACGTTCTCCATCGGCCCGCATAAATCCGAATGCACCAGTTCTAGTACCTCGCCAACTCTAGTGCCTTTCTTCTTGAACGATTGACGATGTTGCTTCCCTTGTAGGCATACAGTACACGTGGGAATAGTCGCATCCCGGAATCGGATACCAGTAGCCATATCACGTAGCTGCTTCAGGCTCTGATGATGCAAATGGCCCATCCGCCGGTGCCACAGAATCATATCGTCCGCTTCCTTTGCCGCACACGAAACTTCCTTGTTGACCAAGCACAACTTGTAGAGACCTCCTGCCTCTCTGCCAACAACGACTAGTTCGTTGGATTGCGATCGCACTTCACAAGCGTCCTTCATGAAAACTACACGATATCCGTTGTTGCATATTTTGCTCACGGACAGCAAATTGAGCGCTAGGTCTGGAATGCACAGGACATTAGCCATCGTCAAATCGCACGAATTACCTTCCACATCAGCTGTGAGCTTCACTGTTCCGGTTGCGATCACTGGAGATTCTGCATTGTTGGCCACGTTGATATGCTGTGCCACTTCCTTGGCACCTTTCAAAATTGTCTTACTGTGGCACATATGGGACGTCGCCCCCGAATCAAAAATCCATTCCTCTCTCACGTTTGTTGGTACATCACGGACACTGAATGCAGCTTGCTTGCCCGATTTCTTCTCCTTTTTGTTGTCATTGGCCTCTCGCTTCTGACACTCTGACGCAAAATGCCCCAAACGCTTGCATTTAAAGCACTTCACTGAAGCTTTCTCCTTCTGCTTCGACTTGTTCGGGTGACTGTAGAAAGCTCCGTCACTGGAACTGGACTTTGCTACACTGCTCATCTTCACATCTTGAAGGATTTTGGCTTTGACTGCATCCGCCGTAATCCGGGTCCCGGACGCCTCGAGGCCCATAATCATTGGCTCGTACATCTCCGGTAGACCCATCAGAAGAAGACTCGCCAACCACGTGTCGTCAACCTTGAAGCCAACTTCAGACAGTTTGTGACTGGTCGACATCATTTGACTGACATATTCCTCGACGGAGTTACACTCGGATAGCCGTATGCTGGTTAGCTTCCGTAGTAAGCCTATCCGCCGGGTCATTCCATCGTCCTGGAAAGCGTTTTTCAAATTGGTCCATGCCGCTTTTGCCGTTTCTGCACTCTGAACCAGACTATAGTTCACCGGCTCAATGCTGAGGCAGATGGTGGCAAGTGCTCGAAGGGAAATTGCGTCTACCGGATCCTCTTCTCCCCGTGCTACAGCGTCCCAAGTTCCTTCACGGATCAGGAGCATCTTGGTTGCAAACGCCCACGAGGTGTAATTCTCTCTTCCACGCAATCGTTCCGTCGCTGGCAACGAAATTCCGCTCACCGCAGGCAACTTTGAAATGGTTCCGTTTCCGTTCCGTCCTTGATTGGAATTTTCATCGTTGTTCTGGTTCGTCGGCATCTTCAAAGGAGCGCTTGAAAAAAAAATTTCGCTCGTGTTTTTCCGTTGCTACGCGTTGCTATGAAGTCAACGTGTCTGGGCCCATAACCGAATGGAAATGAAACACGTCTGGTGCGTAGCGAATGATAGATAGAACTGAGGGTTTATTAAAGACTAATGATTAACATAGAGTGCATGGCTTACTATACCAACAATAACCTGCGTAATACTTACGAGTTCTACTAGGAAGATCGGACTGTTGAGGAGGCTAACGGGGAATCCGGCTGGTCGGCACAGAACGTGATGAAGAAATCATCTGCAAAACGGCGCAGGTCTATGTGAACGAACTTTTCACGACCAGTCACAAGTTATCGGTGGTCGGTTTTAAAGTGAACGACACTTGGCTGGCGAGTCTGCTGATGAAGGCTCTACCGAAGCAGTATGAACCGATGATTCTGGGATTGGGGAATCGGTTATGAAGCTAACGGCGGACGTCGTCAAGGCACAAATCTTGCAGGATGTGAAGGTCAGTACCGATGGCAAGTCTATAGTGATGGCGTGTTCTTCAGTAACTCGAAGACCGAGAGGAAACCTACCGATGAATCGAGAGTGAAATGTTTCCGGTGCAAAAATCGGGACACTACTCGTCGCAATGTCAGGTGAAGCCAGCGAGAAGAAGGAAGCTCGAGTAGCCCGTGGAAAGCAAAGCGGTCATGCCGCATTCTTCGCGGCGTTCAATGCAATGCCGTCGGCACAAGACGACGTCGAATGGATATTTGATTCCGGTGCAACCACGCATCTGTGCCGGAACAGGGAGCTTTGTGAAAGGCGGAGAACATGTCGGCCAGTATCAACGTGGCGGAAATACCTCCAAAGCCGCCGTCATCGCCAAGGGTGCCGTCGATCTGAAGCAGACATTGCAATGCATTGGAGGTACGTCTTATCAAATCACAATGAGTAATGTTCTGTGTGTCCCAGATTTAGCGTTGAATTTGCTATCCGCGAGCAAGATGTGCCAAATGGGTACCAGGTCACGTTCGACAAGGAATCGTGCAAAGTCGTCAGTCCAACGAAGGAGGTAGTAGCAGTTGACAGCAGTCCGGTGGCCTTTACAAGCTGAAGTTGATCAAGGATCCGGCAGTCCGTTACTTGTTTGTGCGGTTCAAATTCTGCGTTTTCAAAATGTCGCGTATTGAAATGGAAGTGAAAATTAAGGTTCTGGACACATGGCTAAGTGAGAAGGGTACTACTATGCGAAAATTGGCGAAGCGGTTTGGAATTCATCATGCGAGTGTTAAACCATCATTAATAAGTTTGTGAACACTATTATTTGGATGAGCTACCAGGAAGAGGCAGAAAACCCGGTTCTTCCAACCCGAAACTGGAGCAGAAAGTGGTATCTCTAATCATGAAGAACAAATCAATGTCAATACGTGATTTGGCCAAAAAGCAGGAACGAGTGTCGGAATGATCCAGCGTATCAAGAGGCGAAACCACCTGAAGACCTACAAGAAGCAGAAAATCTCGAAACAAAGTGCAGAACAGAAGAAGCGAGCAGCAACAAGGGCCCGGAAATTGTATTCGCGTCTTTTGCAGCGTTCGGGTGCATGCGTTTTGATGGACGATGAGACCTATGTAAAGGAGGATTCAAGAACCCAGGTCCACAATACTTTACCGCCATCGTTGGAGAGGAGTGATGATGCGGACAGGTTAATTCAAGTGGAGAAATTCGGTCGAAAGGTACTGGTATGGCAAGCAATATGTTCCTGTGGTTTGAAGTCAACCATTTTTACACTACCCGGAACTATAAATGCGGAAATCTATCGAGTCTGAGTGTCTCCAGAAGAGATTGTTGCCTCGTGAAGGAAAATTTCATCCGGTCTTCATTATGTTCAAGTTTAACCTCGTACAATAAAGGATAAATTTTTTTGTATGATTAAAATATCTGTTTTCAACATAATTTGAAAGAAAGTTTCGTGGATAGCTTATTTTCGATACACTCCTTAGCGGCATGAAGAGAGTCAGAAGCACGGTAACTGGAGTGCAGTTTGAAGAATCAAGTACTTTCCAATGTGTTCCGTGCATCCAAGGCAAGCACCAACGACCAGCCATTCTGAGTGAAGGGCCACAAGAACTGACCAGTTTTGCCGGGTTAATCCATTCCTGATCTCTGCGGACCCATGGAGACGACGTCGATATTTTCTAACGTTCATCGGTGATGCTAGCAGGAAAGCGTCGAACTGGTGGGTTGCATGGACTCGAGTCATGGTTAGGAAAGAGTCCCCCAACGATCACCTGCAGCAGCTCTGATGAACGCCGATACTCTGGTTTTGTGCCATTACTACCCGGATTACTACCACGGATTCGTGATGGCCTTCTGAAACAGACCCTGGAAGCAGGCTCGCTTGCTGGCCTTTGTACTCCTCTTTAGTTGCGGCCTTCGCGACAATCCAGCGCCCTCTACGCCTCGATTCTCTTGGCGTCTGACCGCGCGCTCTTCGCACCCTTCGTCTTGCGTGGAGGCATGTTCTTCGGAGGTCGGCGATTGACTCCGTCCCCCAATACACCGGCGATCTTCCATTCGTTACGCGTAAGTTTCGTTCCCTCTCAAGCGCCTCTTTACAAATCTCTACATCAAAGTAGGACGTCCTCCTTCTGCGGGCGAATGGCCCATCCATGGCCAAGCCTAGCTTGGTGACACCTGCATCCAATGCCGTTGCACTACCTCACGTGTCACTCACGCCAGATCCCACCGTTTTACGCGGTGGGGACCTCACTAGGCTGCATTTAGCGAACGGATTCGCTTTCTCCTGGGTTTTCTTTGTTTCCTCCATGTTATTGGGCCCCCTCCAGCCGCTATCTGAGCCCACGTGGAGTAGTCGCTATTGTGATCCCATAGTTGTCTATGCGGGCAGGGAGGCGAGGGTTGACACGGTCCTTCATGGGGAATCGTGTTCAGAGCCGGATCAGCGTAAGACAGATATAGGGTCATCTGAGCCGACTCCCGCCCGACTGGCAAGGTCGGGCGGTGGAGAATGAAACGTGATGGAAACGTGATGGTTTTAGTGGGAAGGAGACGACCTTTGCCGGCGAAATTTCGCCATTTCCTGCTCGGTGTCACCCGGCAGTACTGAAGGAGACAAGACAGGTACAACAGTACCTCTCATTATTCTTTTCGCAGCCAGTTGCCATAATTGGGGTTTTACTGGTATCCACCCCAATGCACCGTAAGGCACTCCCTCCGTAGTCCGTTTAGCCGTTATGGGGAGCTTAACGTTTCCAAGGTGCAGCGCGGAGAGGCGAACTACATTCACACCTCTCAATTTGATTTGCAAGGAGAGTCACCTCACCCGAGGCGACAATTGTCACCTCGTATGTGAGAGCGAGTCGTCTCGACTCACACGCCACGCAGAATAAGGCTGATTATGTCCCAGTTATGTTAACCTTTTGTTTCCGTACTATTTGTACCTGCCAAGCAAACTGTGGTCAGCAATCTGCGGCTTAGTTCCTGAAAGTAACTACAGGAACCGAGTAGATTTGGATTTCCGAGAATGTCGCAACCCATGAGCAGTAACTGATACCTGAAATAAGTTACCTGCCTAGCCCTTCCAAGCGATAATGTGACCCATTAACCTCGAGCTAGCCACGAGTAATTGGCACCCCACTTTACTAAAATCGAAAAATAAAACATTGGTAATTACAATATTAAATAGCGACTCCGCAAAGTGTTACACACGCCTGAGCCTAACAAATAGACGAACTGGATTTAAATAAAAATGTATGGATTGAACTAGGGCTTGTAGCAGTTTTATTGTAATTTCAAATCGGGGCCCCCTTTCATCGCGCATCTAGTGATCATGGTTGTGTGCTGCAGGGTGTTACTTCAATTGTATAAATTGGTGAAAAAAAAAGAATGAAATGGTTTCTTGAAAAACCAGGGAT